>CM047814.1:75904500-76143494 GCA_026214975.1 Gentiana macrophylla
ATAAATAAATAAATAAATAAATAAATAAAAATAATAATAATAACCTTCGAACGAAGCTTTCACCCATACCGAACGCCTGCCTTCCCCCCATCTTCTTCTAAACGCTTGATTCGCTCAACGAGCAGCGCTCACTTTCTAAATCCTCTCTCGAACTAGCGCCCACTTACACTGAACGCCGCTCACGGTCCCTAAAATTCCACTTTTCTTTTCTCTTCTCTTCTATCTTTCTAAACTTCTAAATCCTCCAATCTTCTCTAAACTCGTTCTCATCAACCCTACGGTTGATTTCTTCCTGTTCTGCTTTTCTAGTTTATGCAAACCAGGAGTAAGAAGGGAAATCTTATCTTTAACCCCGAGCCTGAGCGAGACATTGTCAGAAGAAGATTATTTCAAAGTTCTGACAAGATGAGCGAACACGGTTCTAGTGATGACGAACCGGAGAACCAAGGGAATAATAACCAAGATCCCGCTCAATTAAACCAAATTCTGATGCAAATGTTGCAGAACCAACAACAGCAGCAAGCCTGGATAAACCAGCAGATGCAACAACAACCTCAGAATGTTCAACAAAGAATAAATTTCAGCGGTGTTGAATTAAGCAGCAAAGAAGACCCTTATGCGCCATATCTTGATCAAAACTTCTTGGAAGGGCATAGACCAATTCGGCCTCCAGAGATGGGA
The DNA here is from genome assembly GCA_026214975.1 of Gentiana macrophylla. Lineage (NCBI taxonomy): Eukaryota > Viridiplantae > Streptophyta > Magnoliopsida > Gentianales > Gentianaceae > Gentiana > Gentiana macrophylla. Next base: position 75,905,182 of record CM047814.1, read on the forward strand.
GGAATGCATTTTGATCTTAAGAATGGAGTTGTGGGGATGGTCCAAAATAGTTCATTCCATGGCACTTCTGCAGAAGACCCACATGACTTCTTGTCTACTTTTGTGCAAATCTGTGAAGCAGGTCACTACCCCTGGCGCTCCTGGCTGAAGTTGTTAAATTGAAACTTTTCCCGCTTGCTTTGAGGGGTGAAGCAAATCGATGGTTTAAGTCCTTACCCCATCACTCTCTTAATAATCTGGGTGATGTTAAAAGAGCCTTTGCTCAAATTCGTTTCACTGGAACGATAATGGACCGTAAAGAGATATAGCTACCTTCGAGCAACTAGAAGGAGAGAGTGTGGGAAAGGCCTGGGAGAGGTTGAATTTGTTAATGAGGAAATGCCCTAACCATGGATACACTCGACATGAACTCCTAGAATTATTCTATCAGGGTGTTACTCAACCCAATAGAGATTACTTAGACTCCACATGTACTCATGGATCGTTTTTAGGAGGAGGAGATGATGATGCCTACAGGGTAGCAGAAACAATAGCTAAGAATAACATGTGGGCTACTCAAAAGAAGACCCATGTTAGTGGAAGCAAAAATGAGGCTGCTGAAAGTAACTCGGAGACAAGGCGCTAGTTGCTCAAATGGAAATAATGAACAAACAACTAGCCAACATGCAAATGAAGCGCAAGAAAGAAGGCCGGCAGATGTGAATCACTCGGGCATACAGCCGGGAATGTGATGAATGAGGAAGTACAAGCCATGGAGAACCGAGAATCAACCTTTCGAGGCTTCATCAAAATTCGGTCAATCGAGTCAAACTCAAAACCGCAACTTTACGGAAATCCACGGAATAGTTATTATACACCGCTGGTGCATCCAATAACCCAAGACCCCAAGTTAATCGGGCCCAAACGCAAAATCAACAGCCCACCCACGTCTCTCGTAAGAAATTCGACGAGCTAGTTGACATGGTGAAAACACTAGCCACCGGTCAAAAGACGATGGAGAGACAGATTGGTCGATGGTCGATCAACAAGCAAGCGCACTCCGGAAGACTGCCGAGTTATACAGATAAAAACCCTAAGGCAGATATCAATGCTTGCACTGCCATCACACCTCAATGGGAGTATGGAGAGGAGGAGTTGAATGCAGTCACCCTCAGAAGCGGTAAGACGACTGGACCCGAAAAGATGTCGGGAAACGAGTAGCCCCTCCTGACGCCATAAGTTCAGGAGGGGGCAATCAGAAGTTAAATGCCAAAGAAAGCAACAGTGAGGAAGAGCTGAGTGGTGATGATTCTTCGGGGGATAGTGATGAGGATGTTGAGAAGAGAAGTCAGGTATCTGAACCCCTGACTAAAAAGAAAACTGAGAAGTTCGTCAGATGGAAAGATAAGGAGGATGAAGCCATTAAAAGTCAACATATGATTAATCATTCGAAAACCCTTCCTTATCCGGCAAATAAAAGAGAGAATATCCTAAACTCTGACAAACAGTATGACGGAGTGAGGAAGATGCTTAGAGATACTATGGTGACTATGCCACTTGCTGAGGTATAAACTGAGATGCCTAAGTGCTGTAAGTATCTTAAGGATGCCTGTGGAAGTAAAAAGAAGCTCAAGGAAATGGCAGAGGAAGTGCTAAGAGAAGAGTGTTCAACGGTTTCACAGAGCGTTGCAATCAAGCGAGGTGGCCCCGGACGACCTTCAATCTCCTGTACGATTGAAGGCCACACGTTCCACAATGTCTTATGCAATTCAAGGGCCTCTGTCAATGTGATGCAATTGAACGTCTGCAAGAGTCTCGGGTTGGACAAAAGGCTAAGGGAGCGTCCCGTCTCTCTTCAGTTGGTGGACCGATCTAGCCGCTTAGCAGCTGGTTGTGTTAACAACGTCCTTATCCATGTTAAACATTTAGTTTTTCCAACTAATTGGGTCATACTGGATTACCAGTCTGACAAGGAGATGCCCCTGATTCTGGGCCGGCCTTTCTTAAATACTTCTGCCTCCACCATTGACTTCCAAACTGGCCAAATCACTCTAAGAGTAGAGGACACCTCCGTCACCCTCGAGCAAGGAAAAAGTTATGCGGAAGCTTCGAGCCAGGAGATTTCATTCATTGAAGCAATTTATGGAGACGACTCCGACCCTGAGGAAGAGCTCACAGAGATAGGAGCCCTGGATGTTATAACTCAACAACTTGCGCATACTGAGCCTATGAGTGAACGGAAAATCTGGGATATTCCAGGGATGAGCAGCAATGATTTGAAGGAGCTCAACCAGGCAGACTTTAACCTGACAGAGGAGGAAGTTTTAATGGGTAGTTGGGACGAAATAGATTTCTGGAGAGAAACTGCTCATTGGGATTTGGATGATTGGGAGCGAATTTTGCGTAAGAACTTGAAGAAGAAGAACTAAAGAAGATGGTTAAGCATAATAAAGAAAAAACGGAAGCTGACAGGAAGATTCCTCTAGATGATGTCATTCAATACCTTTCTGGGGTTACACCTCAGGAAGATGAGGTGTTTTTCAGTAAACCGGTCCAAGCTCACAAGGAAACAGGTGGTCCCTTAAAATCTAGTATCGAGTAGCCACCTGCTGACTTAGAGTTGAAACCACTTCTGCAGCACCTAAAATACATCTTTCTTAAAGATGGTGATAAGTTGCCCTTGATCATCTCATCTAAACTCGAGCCGGAGCAAGAAGCAGAATTAATTAAAGTGCTTAAGAAACATATCCTCGCGTTCGGATGGCAGGTGGGCGATATCAGAGGAATCAGCCCAGACGTGTGCATGCACAAGATTCGAACGGAGGAAGGAGCGAAAAAGGTCAGACAACCTCAAAGGAGGCTGAATCCGCACATACAGGAGGTTGTCAAAAAGGAGATTATCAAATGGCTTGACATGGGAATTATTTATGCCATCGCCGATAATGAGTGGGTCAGTCCTACTCAAGTTGTGCCAAAGAAGGGAGGAATTACAGTGGAAAAGAACGAAAAAGGGGAAGAAGTTGCCTTACGCCTTGTGACTGGCTATAGAGTTTGCATTGATTATCGCAGGTTAAATGAAGTCACCGCTAAGGATCATTTCCCCCTGCCCTTCATTGACCAACTTCTAGAAAGACTGAGTGGTCATAAGTATTATTGTTTCCTCGATGGATATTCTGGTTATTTCCAGATAGCCATCGACCCTAATGACCAAGAGAAGACAACTTTTACCTGTACATCTGGCACTTTTGCTTTTCGCAGAATGCCATTCGGCTTATGTAATGCACCAGCTACATTTCAACGGTGCATGTTAGCCATATTTGATGGACTTGTGGAGTAGTGCATGGAGGTCTTCATGGATGATTTCTCAGTCTATGGCGACAGTTTTGATGAAATTTTAAAGAATTTAGATATGGTACTCCAACGTTGTGTTGAGAAAATCTCGTGCTTAATCGAGAAGTGCCATTTTCTAGTCGAAGAAGGATTGTTTTGGGACACAAGGTGTCCAAAGTGATGGTATTCGTGTGGATAAGGCTAAAGTAGAAGCCATTGAGAGAATGTCGCACCGAAGACGGTGAAGGAGGTACGAGGATTTCTGGGACATGTGGGCTTCTATCGGCGTTTCATTAAAGAATTTTCGACGATAGCAAAGCCGTTATCCAACCTGCTGAAAGAGGAGGTGGAGTTTTTGTTTAATGATGGATGTAAGAAAGCTTTTCATAGCTTAAAGGATAAGCTAACCAGTGCCCCCATTTTAATCGTGCCCGACTGGACTAAATCTTTTGAATTAATGTGCGATGCCTCTAACTACGCAGTGGGCGCAGTTCTAGGGCAGAGAATTGACAAAAAGTTCAGGCCGATTTACTATGTGAGCCGCACCTTGAACCCGGCTCAATGCAATTACGCCACTACCGAGAAGGAATTCTTGGCAGTCGTTTTTGCTATTGACAAATTCAGAAATTATCTTTTAGGGTCCAAAGTGGTGGTGTAGACAGATCACGCAGCACTACGCTACCTTATGGGAAAAGCAGATGCTAAACCAAGGTTACTCAGATGGATCCTGATACTACAGGAATTTGACCTTGAAATTAAGGACAAGAAGGGTAGTGATAATGTTGTAGCTGACCACTTATCTCGCCTAGTGAATGAGGGTGGCGAAGTCCCTAAGGAGATAGGCATTGACTTTCCGACTGAGCAATTGATGAAGCTAGAGACTTTGAGGCCGTGGTATGTCGATTACGTTAACTACTTAGCAAGTGGGCATTTGTAAGATATGACGATCGTCGAGAAGAAGAAATTTTTCAATGACTTAAAGTATCTCGTATGGGAGGATCCTTATTTGTTCAAGGTCCGCAGGACGGGTTGCCTGAAGGTGCGTTCGGAGCATGAACAATTGGATATTTCGGAGCAATGTCATAGTGGTCCCACCTGGTGGACACTACGGAGCACCTAAGGCAGTCACAAAAATCCTTCAAGCTAGTTTTTACCGCCTACTCGTTTTAAAGATCGTGAAGCCTTTTGCAAGTAGTGTGATAGATGCCAAAGGGTAGGGAGACTCAAGAGTAGGATGGAGATGCCTTTGAGGCCTATCTTGGAATGTGAAGTTTTCGACGCCTGGGGCATTGATTTTATGGGACCGTTCCCATCATCATGCTCTAACAAATATATTCTGGTCTGTGTGGACTATGTTTCCAAGTGGGTAGAGGCCATAGCCACCCAAACCAATGATCACAAAGTTGTTAAGAAATTCTTGCAAAAGAATATCTTTACTAGATTTGGCTGTCCTAGAGCCCTTATCAGTGATGAAGGTTCGCATTTCTGTAATGCACCACTGGATAAAATTCTTGAGAAGTATGGTGTCAAGCATAAAATTGGTACACCATACCATCCCCAAACCAGTGGCCAAGTCGAGGTAAGCAACCGGAGCCTTAAGCGGATCTTGGAGAAAACGGTGAATTCAAATAGATCCAACTCGAGTCCGAAGTTGGACGACGACTTTGGGCTTATCGCACCACGCTCAAGACCCCATGGGCACGTCACCCTTCCAAATGGTTTATGGCAAGGCTTGCCATCTACCGGTCAGTGAGAGCGTGAGCTTACTGGGCTATTAAATTCTTAAACTTCGATAGCCAACTCTGTGGGGAGAAAAGATTATTGCAACTATATGAGCTCGATGAATTCGGACTCGGGGCCTACGAACGCCAAGTCGAGCAAGGAAAGAACGGGCGCCCACGATGCTAAGATTAAAGATCGGGAATTCAAAGTGGGAGACATTGCTTTTGTTGTATAACACCAGACTCCATCTTTTTGCTGGTAAGCTTAAATCTAGGTGGTCTGGCCCCTTTGAGATTCTTGATGTTCATCCTGGTGGAGCCATTACGTTGAAAGGGTACGGCGATCAACCGTTCAAAGTCAATGGTCACAGGATTAAGAAGTACTTTGGGCAACCTAAAGAAAAGCCTGAAGTACTATACTTTCAAAAGAGAAATGAAACGGTTGAGTCGTTTATTTGTGAAGAGATTCCATCCTACTTCTTTGGAGTGGATGATGACATTATTACCCCTAACCTTGCAGATACTTCTGTCGATGCTCCTGAGCCTGTTAGCATACCTCAGCCGAATCTGAGAAACAAGAACAAGAAGAAAAGAGTCAGTGTTGTCTGGAGAGAAAAATTTCATGATTTACTCGCACACTTGACTTGTTGTTGTGGCGAAAACCATTTCCGTTCTAGTCATTCTGAGTCTGACAGAGAAATGGTTAGCCTCAAACCCAAGTGGCCTGATCCAGGTTGACTTGGTTTACTCTGTCAAGCTAATGACATAAAAGAAGCGCTACTAGGAGGCAGCCTAGTCTTTTAAGTATTTCTTTTTAGTTAAGTTTTTAGGTTATTAGGAATAAAACCTTGGTGAGTTGTGTGTTGGTTATCCTTGTCCTATTTGTGAATGCTTTATGTGCCTACATGTTTACTCATATACCCCTTGTACCCCGAGATTATATGTTATGTCGAGTGTTGCAGATACTATTGAGCGGTTTCTGCCAGTTATCACTTGTAGTGTTGTCTGTTCGTGATACGAGCTGCAGCGGTTCATTCATGCTACGGCCTGACCTCTGCTAACCTACAACCCGGCAATCATTTTGAAAACCAGCTAAGTATTCTTTTCTTTTATTTGCACATTCTGAGGACATAATGTGATTTAAGTGTGGGGGGTGTCTAAATTGGGAATGTTATCATGCTATATCTTCTGAGAATGAGTAAATGTGATTTTCTCGACAATTTTAAAAAAATTTCAAAGTAAACTTGGATAATTGTAAATCTTGAGCATGTAATTGAAACAAATGGCTTGCTAGTTGTAGTTTCCTGACAATGATTTTATGTGACTTTGAGAGATAATTATAGCATGCTTTTCTTGATTTGAGATAGTATTCATTTCATATTCACGTAAGCCTTTGATATCGAAGCAATAATTTTGAATCAGTATCCTTTCATTATTTTAGTGATTTATCTTAGAGATTTGTTCTTAATAGTAATGTTGAAGTAACACCTAAGTTCGTAACGCAATCGTGAATATCGGAAGGTTTGAATGTGATAAGTGAAACGTAGCTAATGTTTTTGAAAAAAAGAAGTTGAGATAATAAATAAATAAAGGGGGTGTGTCGAAAAGTGGTCGATGATTGGAGTGCGGTAGGCATTATCTCGAAATGTCCTATTCCACTATGATGACTAAAAGCTCACACGATCGTGAAAAGCTACCCTATGATTTGAGTAAGGTAGGGTGTTATCACGAAACATCCTATTCTACTATGATGGGTAAGAGCTCATTCGATGTGCGTAAAAAAAAAAAAATAAAAAAGAAAAAGAGAAAAGCTTAAAAATTTAAGACTAAGTTATCGCTCTAACTTATACCCAGTATAAACCGAATGATATCTTTGTAGGGATTATCCTACCGAGTATGCGGGAAGACTTTGTGTGGAACGATCGCTGCTTCACACCTAGGATAGTCATTAAAATTATTCGAGAAGATACTTGTTTGAGAGGATTGTGGAGATTGAAAAGGGTTTGTCACACACACACCGAATCTATCTCTATGATGGTGTCACTTGCTATAGTTGTTGTATCTTTTGTTACGTGAGTTAGGGATCTATGTGGATTGCATTAAAGTGAGCTAGTTTTGATTGTTTTGTTCGGGACGAACAAAAATCTAAGTGTGGGGGAGTTGTTCTCGGTGAATTTTATGATTTATATCGCAATATTTCATAACAATAATCCCCGTGTTTTAGTAATTTTTATAGAAAATTACGTATTGAATGAACAAATGGAAGAAATGGTCTTAAGGTTACAAAAAGTGTAAAACGTGCCAATTACGTGCTTAAAATGATGATTTTATGTTGGTTTGAGTTGTGTTACACTTTTCGTATGTTTTCAATGACGTGCGGTGTTAAATGCGGTGAGGAAAAGTTGAATTTGAAGGTGCTGGAAGAACGTCTGAAGTATTAAATTCGCGTCCAGAAAGATGAACGTGCGTTTGATGTCCCGTCCCCTGGACGGGCGTCCGGAATAGTGGACTGGCGTCCACTGGAAGAATTTTGATTCAGGATTGACAGATTTTTAGTGGATGGCGCCCGATTTTGTCCAAATTAATGAAGGGACGGGCGCCTCGACATGACTCGCCCGATTCAAGAATTTTGTGAAGACCGATCAAGGCGTGCACCCTCTTGGACGGACGCCCAAGGCCGACTTTAACCTAGACGACCTAAAATCCTATAAATAGCAGCGTATGGGAAACCCTTAAGATCATCATAATTCCGCCGCACTTTTTAATAGAGCAAAGAATGCAATTCATACCACATTATTCCAGCCGCGCAAAGCCTAATTAGAAGATGAATTCTTCCAATCCAATAATCATGTTCATCAACATGATTGTTGGCTAAACAAATCAGCAGAGGACAACAGATGAAGCCAACACAACACCATCACAACCAAGGGATTTTCGAGTAGCAATTGTTTAGTGAGTTTGAATTTTAATTTCTTTATCAATTGAATAGATTTGAATGTTTGTTTTATTAGATTGAGAAATCAATGAAACGCTTAATTGCTTTTGAATTTTAATGATAATTGGATTCATACATAGAACCGTTCTTTTGATACGATTAGTAATAATTCAAGAAGTTGTTTATTATTGATTGGGTAGGAGATTCGGAGACGAACTCGTGATCATGTTCTTAAATTGTTAATTTTGTTTTACTTGAGAAAGAAAACGAAAACTAAGGAAACTAGATCGAATTTAGGTTAGATCATACCAAGAAATATAATTCAATTCATGACTTGGTTGGGTGGTGGTTGTTTGGTGGATTCGTGTCGTTCTACTGTTCTTTTAATTATTTGTTAAATCAATTCGCTCGTGTTAATTATACGATTAGTTATTTTCAGAGCTTTAGTTATTGTTTTCTGCATATTTCCGTTCCCAGCACGATATTAGACGCCCGTCCACTTGCAGTGAACGCCCGTCCAATATCGAATTTTTGTTTCCTGTTTTAGTTTAGTCATTATTCATCGTTTTTATTTTATAGTTAATATATACCTTAGTTTTAGATAACATTTAGTGACATAATCCGATAAACATTCCACTCCCTTTGGACGACCCGTTAACACCCTATACTACGAACCTTATACATGGGGTGTTTCGGTTTATAAATTTAAAACACGTTTTTACCGAACAGTCACATACATCAGTATGTATGAGGTCAAGAAATTCATTGGATCTTATCTCTTTGCCGTTAAATGGTGACTTTGTCATCTTGCCAAGTAAACAAGCTTCGCATGTATCAAACGATTCATAATCGAATTGATCCAACATTCCATCTTTATGGAGTTTGGAAATGCGATTCTGATTTATATGGCCAAGTCTACAATGCCATAAGTAGGATTCATTCAAGTCATTTGTTTTGGCTTTCTTGTTATTTATATTAAGTACGTCAACATTCATATCTAATATGTAGAGACCATTGCTAAGTATGCCAGTACCATAAAAGATTCCATCACGTGAAAAAGAACAACATTTATTCTCAAACGTAAATGAAAAACCATCAATATCTAATGCAGAAATGGAAATAATACTCTTCGTAAGTGCAGGAACAAAATAACAGTTACTAAGTTCAAGTACTAGCCCACTGGGCAATGAAAGAAAATAAACTCCTACGGCTAGTGCAGCAACACTTGCTCCATTTCCAACGCATAGGTCCACCTCTCCTTTCTTCAGATCTCTAGCTCTTCTTAGTGCCTGCATATTCATACAAATATGAGAACCACAACCAGTATCTAATACCCAGTGGTTAGACTTAGAAGAAGTAATGTTGATCTCAATCATAAATATACCTGAAGTCGAAGCATCAGAATGCTTCTTCTTGGTACTCAAGAAGCCCTTGCAGTTTCTCCTCCAATGTCCGGTCTCACCGCAATGGAAGCAAGCATCCTTGGATTTGTCTTTTGCTATCTTAGGCTTTGGCTTAGGTGCAGCCTTCGCCTTCATAGACTTTTTCTGGGATTTTGCCTTGCCCTTGCTTGAAGTGACCAGCAACACTTGCTTTCCCTTCCCCACAAAGTGCCTCAAAGAGTTTTCAAAGATGTTCAATAACTCGCTAGGAGCAATCTATCTTGTTCATGAGATAGTTCATCACAAACCGTGAGAATGAATCAGCAGAGATTGCAGAATCAAGTCAATACTCAACTCGCTCCAACTTGTGGCCCGGCCTTCCCAAGCCTCTTTATGTACCCGATCATCTTTAGCACGTGTGACCCCACAAAGCGATCCCGAGATGCCATCTTATAGCTAAACAGGCCTTCGAGACTCGCACTCTCGATTCGAGGACCGAGAAGCATAAAGTTCCTTCCAGGTGGACCATGATAGAGTAGGCGTCCATAGACTCATCTTTGCTTCGCAGCCGGTGTCATAGAAGCAAGCATGATGCATGTAGCATCGATCTTGTCGAACAAAGTGCTTGTTGTACTTCTCGACAACATCTGCGGCCCCGAACCCTCGGCGGGCTTTTCCGGTAGGGCCTCGCCCAAGACATAGCCAATCTTCTCGTGCCTCAAAACGATTTTGAGGTTTCTTTCCCAATCGAGAAAATTTGTTTCGTCAAGCTTGTTTTCGATGATAAAACGAAGGTTCAATTTGTTTGACATTTTCTACAACAATAAATAAAGATAGAATAAGTAAAAGCTCATGTATAAAAACCCTAAATTTGCATTTAAAATTTTATAAGGTTTTACTCCCACTAGCCAACTATTCCCAATTGGCTTTCAAGAATTTAAGTAATTCTTTAGTGGATGGAATACTATCTAGTTGACTCGATCCCCGACGTGGGCCGATCGACTGGGTCAATTTCGAAGGTGGGTACTAATTACCGATCGAATCTTATTCGATTTCCATTGGTTGACTAGTCAACTCTTTGACAATTCACATCTGTATGTGATAGCCACCCCTTGTCTCTAAAATCAGACGGTCCTGGCGTGGGCCAATCACCGCAAGATTCTTAGTCGAGTCGTGAACCCAAACATTCATGAGATCTCATAACGATCATATCTCGATAATGACGATATACCCGTGGTAGGTCAACTCCGACGTGGGCCGATCGGCTTGATCCGAACAAAGGCTCTTCACCGTCATTATAATATTGGGAGACAATTTTGGCTCGATTTTTGGCGTGGGAATAATTTTAAATTAATTCACTTAATTAATTTGGTTTAATTATGGTCGCATCTACTATGTGCATATTACTACTATATCATATAAAGTAAAACATACACAACATTCCGCGCACAAAATAACCGGTATGATCATGGACTTTTCTAAGTGCGGTTTCGAATACAAACCGATTTAAACCGCTGGTCACAAACTAAGGGTATCGCAACCGCCAATAGGATCTTTATTGTCATGACGCCAATGGGTTCTTTATCTCTCCTTGGTCTTTAACTTCTTGCTCCATTCTTGTTACATTATAATTTATCTAATAAATACACCCGCCGCGCACTGGGGGGGGAGCTTACGGGAATGGGATAAATGTAAAAGTAAACTTGGTCACGTTCTTCATAACGGCCTCAGGGCGCTTTTCAAAACCAACATAAAGAAAACATTCTCATCTATCCTATTTGGTCGAGTCCATAATCAATCGGGTCCATATAATCGCATTATATCTACACATCTAATCCATACAATTTTATCTTATGAAAAAGATTAAATTCTAATTTTAACTACTCATGCGTCTTTATTTTATCACATCAAATAATTAAATAACCTTTAATTAATTATATGACTTAATCGAAAATTAAAATTAACATTTAATTTTAATCGATTTTAATTTTAATTAAATTTGAACTATTCAAAATAAAATTAAAATTACTAAGTCTCCTATTTGTTTTCTTTCCAAAACTAAGTTTAGCTTTAGCTAGCCACTTTCCAAAAGTGCTTGCAGCCTATTCCAAATCAAATATTTGAAAAAAGGCCTGGCTATTCCAAATCAAATATTTGGAAAGGCCAAATTATTTTAGTTCAGCGCTCGCCACTTTCCAAAATCAAAATTTTGGAAGTGAGATAAGCTCAAGCCTTTTACAAATCAAATATTTGAAAGGGGCCAGGCCTATTCCAAATCAAATATTTGGAAAGGCCAAATAATTTTGGTTTAGGCCTGGCCACTTTCCAAAATCAAAATTTTGAAGTGGCCTGAGCTCAGCTTTACAAATCAAATATTTGAAAAGGGCCTCAATCTATTCCAAATCAAAATTTGAAATGCCAACATGCCATATGGTTTCCCAATGGTCCAAACTATTTGAACCATTGGTTGGCCATATAACACAACTAAACAAACGAGATATCTATGCACAATAAAATATCACAAAACGAAAAGGTTGATCTCCCCATTGAAAGAGAATACCGATAGACGGCAACCACTAGGGCCACCGCCCGCCTTGAGAGGAGGGCCGCCGCCAAATCGGTGAGCCCCAATAAACCCTTTTTTGTTTCTACGTTTCGTGATTTAAATCTTGCATCTATAGATTAAATACTATGCATTTAAATTATGCTTATTGCTTAAGCTCAAGTCCGCTCGATACCTTTGTTAGAAATCACTAGTTTAACGCAAATGAATTTAAAATTTGATTTCCTTTTCTAGATCGTTCTTCATTTAATGCAATAAACACGTTTGACGGTTATACCTCAGATGATCTATAAGATCGTCGCTTTGACCACCAACGGAGAGTAGTTCAATGCGCAAGCCGCCCCACGCGTCCGGCCTCTATCGCTAATCCACAAGAACCCCTTGCCGGAATCCTCCTTGGATTGCTATCGGAAAAACTCCGCCGCTAGACCGGACCTTTTCTTCCCTCACAAACTCACTATTGATAGCCCTCTATTTTTACACAAGAACTATGAGCTCTTGCAATTTTGTTGTACAAAAGAGCTTGACACCCACCTCTTATTTATAGCTAAAGGTGGCGCCACAATTAGTGTGTAGGAGAAGAAAACATTTTTCCAATAAAATAAGGAAAATCAACTAGATTGATTTATCTCTTTAATTATAATTTATTTTGCCAATATCTTATATTGATTATAATTATCTTATTACCATAAATCTATTTTCCAAAAATCAATTAATATCTTAATATTATGGCAATCTTATTAATTAAAGTGCACAATCCAAGTGTATCTCATACACTTAAATGTGGCGCCCCATATGCCAATTAATTGGCTTCCGGAATATTCTTTAATTAACATAATTTATATATAATTAATATCTTGTATTTTATTTATTCATAATAAATAAATACCACCATATTAATTTACCACTATAACATTTATAGTCTAGAGATAAGCTTTCCTTATTTGGTTATCAACTATAACCGCATTTTAATCCGACCCAATGTTCATATGTGTGTGACCCGATAGCTTCGAATATGTTGGTCGCGGACACAAAGTGCAATTTACTAAAATGCCCTTCATACCTAACGATCACGGGATAGCGTCTAGCAACACAATCGTGACCCCAATTATCGGAAGAGTCAAAAGTAATGACTACTACCTTTCATGTGGAGCGATTACCGTGTAACTTACAATCCTATCGTTGTAATAATATCCATACGATCAGATCTCTCGAGTGTCAATACATTGACGATCGTATCTTATAATCTGGATATCATGCTCTCTCGGAATAACACATTTACTCCCACTTTGCAAAGATTCTCGAGAGCTAGACATTCCTTATAAGAAGGCCATTTCGGATATTCGATCCCAATCATAGGATACGCGATTCCCGGACGACCAATCAAGTATACTCCGCATGCTTCAATATCATACCCAATCACTACCGCATGATCGCCCCGTGGTTAGGAGAAATCTCAATAGTGTCAAAGCATGACAATCCACACCGTGATGCCATGAAGACTCCGGTCAAAAGGATAATTACACAACCGCCACATAGTGTGACACTTAATGTAAGTGGGTCGATCGCCTAACGACGCATTCTCTAATACACGCCCACGCATACCCAAGTGTCTCTACACTTCGATAGACGAGATCTATCCTTACCTTCTAAAAGATAGAAGACATCCAATACGTGCTAGTCTGATTATACTATCAATGTCCCATTTGATAATACATAAGACTAGAGACATTTAAATACCAACCTTGTTATAGTGATTAGAGATCTCATCAACCATAATCACTATCATGGTTTCTCTATCACAGATTGATACTAGGGACGTTACTATATATACACAACAAGTAATATGAAGATAAACAATATATAATAACATAAGTGCTTTTATTAATCATAATAAAGTTATTACATGAACTAAATAGACTGTAAATGACCCGACCCGGTCGGATCCGGTCCAACCCGATTGGGTTTAGGACACCTTTCCAACAATCACCGCTAACACCAGGGTTCGAGGCATTACAAGTGAAATCATAGTGGCTTACCTGATGGAATGAAGTGTCGCACCATGAAAGATGGTGAGACTGCCTCTAGAATTATTTGGTAAGGTCCTGACAAAAATGTTCGTAAGAAAGGGAGAATGTAATATCTCTATTGGAAAAATGGGAAAAACATTACTAATATATATGGCTGACACATAATAGACATTGTAATTTGGGTTAACCATTTTAAGAAATTAACGAGATATAAGGTTGAGATATAATGAATTTGGTAACTTGGTGTCAAGTGAGAAAATAGAGCTAATGTAATTATAGGATCCACTGTTCCTCAAATAGCGGCGATAGACCAGAGTTGAAAGTATAATAATACATGTAGATACATCATACACGACACAAGTTTAGGCTAGGACGGACTGAGAGAACATCCATAAATAAAGCATAAATTTTAAGACAAATCATGATTGATACAACTATACAAGTCAAATATATATTTTGTATTGAAAAAAGTGTTTAACATATTTAAAAGAATGATAGATGTAACATGAAAATGCAAAGTACAAAATTATTTCATAACAATATCATTACTCAAAATCTTCTCCTTTTATAAATTGATGAATACATATTCAATAATATATATATATATATATATATTATATATTAGCGAATCTAATTGATCACGTGTAGAGCACGTGTATTTTGCTAGAAAGAGAAAGATGATTGTGCATAATCGACTTTTCAAAAATGAATCTGAGCTGTGTAGTTGAGACTAAGTTAATCGTGAATGGAAAAATTGTCAAATTACAGGAAAAATGGGCATTTAGATAAAAGCAAAAGTTTCACGTTAGTAAATTGATAATCAGTGTGTGGAAGATCTTCAAGGAATTTGGCAAGAGCATAATTGTTAGCTTGGGGAGTTTTTCTTCGTGATAACCCCAGCCATTGGCTGTGATTTTGTTGTCTAAATTAATTAGGCTCTAATCCGATTTGCCTTTATTATTATAGCCGTGGGATATAGTTCATTAGAAGTAGTTGGGATTGTTGGCATTTATTAGTATACACTTCACTTCACCTGCAGTAACAAGGAAGATTTATTGATTCTGAAACAAATCTCTCCCTTTATAAATGGCAAGAGGCACATTTTAGTGTTAGGGAAATTTTGTTTTTGGCTTTGAGTAAACAGGGCTTTAGGACCATTAAGTTTTTGCTTCACCTTAAGCTGGTCACCTTCTACACAAGTGATTTCAACACAAGTTCGTATTGTGTGCTTTTAATTGTAATGCTTAAAGTTGGTATAAAACAGTAGTCTATTCAGTGATACAACGGTTATTATAATTTTGATATGGTCATTTGGTTCACGAGTTGCTGCTAAAGGTGGACATCGTTCTTCGGTGTTATCGGATTGGAAGACTTTGAGGTGGCACTGGCCGGATCCCTTCGAACCCGTTGTCGTGGCAACATAACTTCCATTTAAACCGATTAACCAAGCTATACATAGTGACAAGAGTTTCTATCTTAGCAAACTCGCACCCAGGCATATTCGAGCTCCACAACCAAAGGGAATATAACAGTAAGGTGGGATAGTTTTTGGGTTGTCGAATCTTGCAGGGTCAAACTTCGATGGCTCCTCAAATATGGTGCTATCCATTTGAGTCATTGGGGCAGCCCAGAATATCTGTTTTATTTGAAAA
The DNA here is from genome assembly GCA_026214975.1 of Gentiana macrophylla. NCBI lineage: Eukaryota > Viridiplantae > Streptophyta > Magnoliopsida > Gentianales > Gentianaceae > Gentiana > Gentiana macrophylla. Next base: position 75,920,774 of record CM047814.1, read on the forward strand.
AACACAGTAAAATTCTTTCTGCAGTAGATTGATGAAATGAATATGTTTATTGCAGATATATACTTACTTGCCATCCTTTAGGAATGATGTAGCCTCCATACTCGATGTCTTTCGCTGCCTTTTTAAAATTTCCGAATATTGGAGGATACATTCTTAGTAACTCCTGTGCCACTTTCCATGTATACTTCATCTTGGTCAGATCTTCCCAAGTAAGATGATCTCCACATGATTTTCCCTTGAAAATCTCTTCTTGTTCTGCATTGATACAATCAAGCAAATTTCAGCCCTTTTATAAGTGATGCTATTTTATAGGCATTTGTAATCCAGAGACTTTATCGCGCAATTCTGCCGTGACACAAAAACATTTCTCTCGTTAAAAAACCGTGAGGCTCTGGCACCCCCCTTTCGCCGGAACCCCTGAAAAAGCTCCCACCGCCGGCGCTCCCCTCCGGGACGCGTCCCCCAGTTCCCTAACATCCAAATGGCTGAAGACTCGGCCCAGGCTACCAGCGAGGAGCAGGATTTACTCCTCCGAAGCGTCCGGCGACCCAAACGACGGGCTGTTGATGCCGACCCCCAGCGGACGCACATTCCGGCTGATTCAGCGTGGAGGCAGCGTAGTGGTACCGAGGTTCTGCAAAATTTGCCTGATTGGGATGATTGGTACCAAGGAGAGGATGAATCGGAGGAAGACTTGGTTGAATTCGAAAGCTATTTCCGTCACTACTCGGCCACTCATGCGGACACCCCACTCCCCAACCAAAAACGTGTTGATGTGCCTGTTGAGAAGCTGAAGCAACTGTGGCGACCATGGCGTCGCGCTCTATTAATCAAAGTGCTGGGAAAACGGGTAAATTTTCGCACCTTATATGCCCGGTTATCTGATATGTGGTGTCTAGGAAAACAAATGGAACTTACGGACCTGGAAGAGGATTACTACTTGGTTCGTTTTTGTTCCAAGGAAGATTATACCCGTGTTTTGAGCAATGGGCCGTGGTTGATTCAAAACCACTACATAACTGTGTCCAAATGGCGACCCTCGTTTCACCCTTCCAAGGAAGTGATCCACACAACCACGGTTTGGGTCCGGTTCCCTGGAGTTCCGGCAGAGTACTTTGATGATGAAATTTTGATGGACCTGGGAAATTGTATTGGGAAGGCCTGCAGAGTTGATGATACCTCCATTGTTGCTACCCGGAAGAAATATGCAAGAGTGTGTGTGGAAATCGACCTTAAGAAACCCCTGGCAACATCAGTGATGCTAAACGACTTAAACTACAAGGTGGAATATGAGGGGCTACACCTAGTGTGCTTTGATTGCGGTTTGTATGGGCATAAGACTGAATTATGCCCGAATAACGACATGATGAGGGAACAAGCACAGCCGGCTCCACCTCCGGCCAATGCTCCTACGGCAACAAACCCGTTTGGTCCTTGGATGTTGGCCTCTAATAGGCGTAGGAGACCCAATATAGCGAGAAACCAAGCTGCCACTGCTCATGGGCTTGCAGAAAATGATGTCAACACTAGAACTGAACAGGGGCGGACTGATTTGAACAATGGAAACAACACCAATAATTCCGGGTCACGTTTTGCGGTTTTAGGTGGTGAGGAAGAGGAAGAGCGGGGCATACCCATTGAGACATTGCAGCAACATTTACAGAACATCCCTACGAGATCTGAAAATCCCACCATTCGGCAAGCCTCACGAGGCGGACATAACGGTGGCCTAAGGGGAAGAGGCCGTGGGGGCTTTCAAGTTAATTCCAATCGCTTCCGAGTTCAACCCACAAATGTACGTGGGGAGGAGGACCAAGTTCGAATACTGCAAAGAAACCAACCTACCACTCAACAGGTTGCTCCAACTGTGAGGGCACCGGTTGCTAATATCCCACCAACTGACGCAAATAATGGGGGCAGTAGTGACCCGAAGCAAATCGAACCGAGTAATGAGCTGAATACACATCAAGACATGGACCAGGATGATATTGACGGTCCGTACCTTAAAACACACCCCCCGGATAATATTGGTAGAGTAGAGTTGGGCACACAACTTAACATGATGGAAACTAATGTAGATCATACTGCCCCTAGGCAGCTTATTGGCTCATCCCTTAATCCATTACAATGAAAGTCATTTCATGGAATTGTAGGGGAGCTGGTTCCTCTGACTTTTTTCGGCATCTTAAGGACATGGTTAGTGAATATCAGCCCGATATTCTTTTCTTAATGGAGACACGAGTTTCAAGTGTGAAGGCAAACCGCATCTTACGGCGATTTCACTTCACCGAATTAGTAGCTGTGGAGGCGTGTGGATTTAGCGGAGGATTGTGGTGCTTCTGGAATGGTTCTGTTGTTACCTTACGTATGCTTTGTGCTACCAGACAATGTATTATGATGGCTGCTATCATTGATAGGCAGATTCAGTGGGTGTTAACTCTAATTTATGCATCCCCGACCCCTTCAGTTCGTGATGAGCTGTGGGACTTTCTTTCTCAAGCTAGCAGATTTGTTCAAACTCCCTGGTGCCTTATTGGGGACTTAAATCAAGTTATTCATGCGGATGACAATCGAGGAGGCAGTGCAGTTTGGGGCAGGTCGGCGGAAAAAATGCAAGACTGTGTTGACACTTGTGCTCTCAATGAGATTCCCTTTCAAGGCCCGAGATTTACTTGGTCGAGTTCGATTCATAATCCCCACGCCATTGAACGGAGGTTAGACCAAGCTTTCTGCAATGACGAGTGGTACATGCTCTTTCCTGCTTCTATTGTTTTACATTTGCCACGGGTTCACTCGGATCATCATCCAATTATGTTATTAAGTGATGGACAAGAGCAACAGGTTCGTAGAAGCGATTTTTTCCGCTTTCAGGCTTGCTGGTTGGAACATACGGGGTTTAGCGATTTTATGAAAAATAAGCTGAAAGTAATTGATAATGACATGGTACGGGCTGTTGAACATTTCAAAGAAAAAGTGAAGCGATGGAATAAATATGTCTTTGGCAATATCTTTTACCGTAAGAAAAAAATGCAAGACTCGACTCGCAGCATTCAACAATCCTCGCCATTGCCCCTCCTCTTATCTCACGGAATTGGAGGCGGTTCTAACGAAGAGTATGACGAGATACTTAAGCAGGAAGAGATATATTGGTTTGAAGTCAAAATTGAATTGGATCATGGATGGTGGCGTAACACGCATTTCTTCCACTTATCTCGATTCTCACAGCAGCCCGAAATAAAATTAATTATCTCCAGGATGCAAATGGAAGGTGGGTGGCGCATCAAGATGAACTTCGCCCGATTGTTAGACAATTTTATGTTGACCTCTATACAGAAGAGTCGGTCCTACCGATCCCACCACGTATTCAACTTCCCTCGTTCTCTCATGCGGATCGAAGAATCCTTAATCGCCCCGTGTCTGAGCCGAGATTCGAGCGGTTTGTGTTCCAAATGGGAGCCTATAAAGCTCCAGGGCGGATGGATTACCACATTTGTTTCTACCAGAAAAATTGGGAAATCGTGGGTGACTCGGTTGTGCATTTTGTCACGCAGCCTTCCATGATAGATGCTTCCCGACATCGATGAATCGAGTTCTAGTTTCTTTAATACCTAAGGTCTCGCCACGTAATCGATTAATCAGATGAGGCCCATTGCACTTGCGAATGTGTTGGTTAAAATTATCACTAAAGTCATTGCAGACCGACTAAAGGTTCTCATTGGCAACCTCATCCCTAGCAGTCAAAGTGCCTTTATTCCGGGAAGACAAACCGCAGATAATGTAATTGTGGCACAGGAAGCAATACACACCATGAATAAAAAGAAAGGGAGGAAAGGCTTTATGATGGTAAAGATCGACTGAGAAAGCATATGATCGGGTGAATCTGGAATTTTTACGCCATATCTTGATTTGGACAAAGCTTCTCGGTAATTTAAATGAGCTTATTATGTTTTGCTTGTCTTCAATCTCCTTATCTCATTCTTTGGAATGGGTCGGCGCTGAGGAATTTAAGCCAACACGGGGGGTGGGCGGGGAGACCCCTAGCACCATATCTCTTTGTGCTGGTCATGCAGGTTCTGAGCACCCTTATCGATGCGGCTGTGAGGGAAGGCACGTGGAAGCCCTTCCGTATTTCGAGGGCAGGGCCGGTGGTGTCTCATCTTTTTTTCGCCGATGATCTGTTGCTCTTCGCGGAAGCTTCAGTTAGTCAAGCAGAAATTATGGAAAAAGTGCTAACCACGTTCTGTAATATTTCAGGCCAAAAAGTAAGTGTGCGTAAGTCTAAATTTTATGTGTCCCCAAATATGGGCAATACGGTTGTTAGTGTTATTGCTAGCCGATTGGGGATGTCGCGTACGTTTGATTTGGGCAAATATTTGGGCATTCCGCTCTGTGGAAAGAAAAAGAAGTCTAGCTATGGTTTCCTAGTAGACAAAGTAAGAGCAAAACTTCAACTATGGAAGGCAAGGTCTTTGTCTCAGAGCCGGACGTAATATTCTTCTACAATCACTCTAATAACAACTACATATTATTTTATGCAAACAACCCGCATACCAAGCTGTGTTGGATGAGGTGGAAAAAATTGCCCGCTCCTTTCTTTGGGCCTGGAGACGCAGATATAAGAGAAGCATGCATTATGTGGCATGGAATGATGTTTGTTTACCGAAGTGTATGGGAGGCCTGGGGTGAGAAGATTATGCGGAACATGAACATTGCCCTCCTTGCAAAAGTTGCTTGGCACATCCTAGTGGAGAAGGACATTTTATGGGTTAAGGTGCTAAAAGCCAAATATGGGAACCCACTTGACAGCCCAAGCCGAATTGTTCCTTTCTCAGCGCAGATATATATGTATGGCGGCGAGCCGCTCACGAGATGTTCTTCATGTAAATGCGGACGGGGTGTGGAATGGCTTGCGACGGCGTCGGAAAATTTGATGTGGCGATTGCTTACCATGCACAACTTATGATGAATTGCTCGAAGGATGAAGAACGAAGGTGGAAAAATATATGGTCCATTAAAGGGCCACGCAGAGGCAACATGTTGTTGTGGCTTATTCGCCGAAAGCATTGCCCACTTTAGCGATGCTTGAACACCGACACGTTTAGATGACAATACCGCCGATTTGTCGAGGATCATGAGAGAAACCCCGCTTCATACATTTTGGGATTTGTGGATGGATTCGCGACATTTGGAAGAAGGCATTGGCATCGTGCTATCAACGAGCTTTTTGGTAGCTGGATGCTCGTGATTGGATAGATGATTGTCTTATACATGATAGCTCCGGCCGAAAACGACATTACAAAGTTTGGAGGTATTTATTTCGAGAGGTTATTATAGGAGCTTGGTATTGGCGGAACCAAGCGATTCACCACCACACAGTACTCGGTGCCCTCCGACGATGGTTTTCCTATCCCAGTCATTAACAAGGCAAGAGAGTTGAAAATCGCTTGCGCACGAGTAGAGAGTAGTTCATGATTGTTTTTATTTTAAAGCGTGCAAAAGAGATGTTTTTCCTTTTGGGATGCATTGTACATATGTTTTTCACATTTTTAATGAAAGATCCGGTTTACACCAAAAAAAAAATAAATAAATATGCACGCTTGATTCCAAAATGCTAGCAATTTATTTTTTATTTTTTTATGTATTTATCCTTTAGATTGATTCCAACTAAAAATTTCCACAAATTTCTTATATTTATTCTTATCTTTTAAATTAAATTTTTAATAAATAATAATTACCTTTTTTAGGGATATAATAAATACCCTTTAAATTTATTTTTTATACGTACGCTTGATTCCAAATGCGTACGATTTATTTTTATATGTATTTATCCTTTAGATTGATTCCAATTAGAAATCTATTATATTTATTCTTATCCTTTGAAATTGTTTTTTAATAAATAGATATGTACGCATGATTCCAAATTCGTACTTTTTTTTTTTTTTTTTTTTGCCCGAACACTGGTCTCCATGCCAGTTTTTAGTTTAAATTCACAATTAAACCGTCTTGGCATTGTGTATTTATTTTTTTTTACTTTTTAGTTATTTATCCTTCAAATTGATTCCAATTAATACATATCATGAAAAAAAAATGTGATAAAGTACGATGTGATAACATGAATCATCGTCAACTTTATAATTCCAGTTATTTATCCTTCAAAAAAAAAAAAAAATTGAAAATATCATGAATCATCGTCAACTTTATAATAAATAAAAATGTGATAAAGTGTTTTTCCTAACAGAAAAAAAATGTATCAATATATCATCAATCATCATCAACGTTATTAATTATTTATTTTTAATAATAAAGTACGATGATGTGTTTCCTCGAAAAAGTATTTTCTACGTTCGGTGTTTCCTTCAAAAAGTGTTTCGTACATTCGGTATCATTACCATTACCAAGGAGATTAAACAGTGACAATTCAAAGTGTAGACTTGCATCATCAAGCAAGTATTGAATTGACGTTGAACCTGAAAACAAACTATTGATCTATCATCATGCTATCAAAAGTACAATCTATGTATCTATCTATATATATATATATACCCATAATAAAAGTACGATATGATGTTTCTCCCAAAAATGTTTCCTACGTTATTATTTTGTTTACGAAAAACAAACTATTGGTCAATCATCATGCTATCAAAATATACTCATAAAATTGGGATATGATGTTTCTCTCATATTGCTCCTGATTGTCATAAGCTAATAAGCCACCTTCCTCTTAGAACATCTCATAATTTCCGGTACATATTTTCCCAGCTTGTAAAATTTTCGTTGATATTCCATTACGAACATAGCACCCTTCCTTAACTTGTCTAATTGTTTGGGCCGAGGATGTACTCTTGAAGAAAGAGATCCTTCAACTTCTACCATTTAGAAATCTTTCCTTTTTTCCTCTCTACCATGTCAATCCAATCTTGGGCCCACAGTTTGGCCGGAAGGAGTGTTTGATATTTTCCTCAATGAAGCTGTTAACCTCATCTTTTTTATCCAGTTCATCTAACTGACCTCTTAACTGCAATTCTCAATTTTTATCAATTCAAATACCCCATCTAGCTGGAATGGATGTGCCAATCCAATTGAAAACTCTATCCGTATTTGAACATCACGATTTCCCTAGGAAGTGGCCTACTTTTCTACTGGAGATCGTAGCACGTCATCATAAGTTGGGTGAAACGTACTAATGATAATGCATCGATTAATTTACTTTTTGTTGATGTTCATTTTTTTTTTTTTTTTTACTTTTAGCTACTGTGAATTCTAAGATAAAAGTATCTTGATCATGATGGTTTTTGTGTTGATGTGATTCAGCTTGATGTTAGTGGGAATCGTGATGTGGTGATGTCAGGACCCCGGGCTTACGAGCTATAGTTGTTGATGTCATCCAACTGAATGATGACACCAGCCTTAGAGAAATGAGCTAACGGATAGTAGTTAGCTTAGTGATAATTCACTCAACTTATAAATGATGAGCTCTTCAGATGTAATACACAACTTTAAACATTAATAAAACCTATCTTTTACTCTCTTCTTCCTTATCTCTCTTTTCTCTACCAGTCTACTAATTTTTTTTGGAAGACAATTAACCTAGCTTCGAATTACCAAAAGCCTGACATCTGGTATCAGAGCCATATCATGCCCTTATGGAGTCTTTATGGCTGAAAGTATACACATTTGAAGGCAAAAGAAATGTTGTAGAATAACCAAAATAGGTTGGGAGAAGATGTTCATGTTTTCATGGAGGAGGTGCATGAATGTAATGTGAAAATTGACGCAGTGCATGCTAAAATGGACATATTCCAGTCATTTATGATTGCAAATCAAGCTTCCATGCAAGCTCGGATGGATTATCTAACGTCTATGTTACAAGTGTGGATGAAGAAGACTGATGGAGTGGGTGATACATTTTCCACAAACACCTTCGTCGTCATCTCATCAGACTGGAACTCATCCACCATCTCATGATGGTTCGCTACCTACGCCACATAGGTATGAAGCTAGCTCAAGTAAGGTAGATATAAGAAATTTGAGGTAGAAGTTAAGGTTCTTAATGTCTATTTTCCCTTGTTTAATGGAGAATCACCCAAGGAATAGATACGGCGTAGTGAAAGATACTTCTAGATGCATGATGTTTCGGATGATCAGAGAGTAGGCTTAGCATAAATGCATTTTTGAGGAAAATAAGATGTGTGACAGGACCAAATCACAATATGTTAATCACAGTAGTAGGTGGAAACAAAATGATGAGTGAATTTAAGTGTCTAAACATGCCGTGGATCTGCCGGAGGTTAATTTCCAACAATATGTGAGATTGATGAAGTTGAGAAGCTATGATATTGTGTTAGGGGTGGATTGGATAAAAAGGTACAACTATATGGTCTTAGACTTCAACAAAACAGAGGTGGTTTTCACTATTGAGTGAGAACAAATTAAGTTGAGAAGTTACATAGAAGAAGCTCAACTTAAGATGATCATTTGCAAAAGCTTTTCTAATAAATTGAGAAACGAGGCCTATAAACTCTTAGGAAGTCTCTATTTGATACAAGAACAAGCTCCGAATCATGTGCCCAGAGAACTAACTCATGTCCCAGAAGAGTATAATGAGGTGTTTGCAAATTCCCAAGGATTGCCATCAATGTTGGGCTATGAGCATACAATAACATTAAATAAAGGTGTTGAACTTGTGAAAGTAGAACCTTATGAGTATACTCACTACCAGAATGATGAAATAGAGTAGTTGGTGGATCAAATGCTACAACGGGGGATTATACAACACAATAATAGTCCATTTTCATCACAATAGCTCTTGGTGAAAAAGAAAGATGGAATCTGGAGATGTTATGTGGATTATAGAAGGTTGAATGACTTGATTGTCAATGATACCTATCATATTTCTCTAATTGATGAATTATTGGATGAGTTGGGAGTAATAGAGTACTTTGTAAAATAGACTTAAGGTCTGGATTCCATCAGATTCTGATGAATGAGGATGATTTCTAAAAGACCATTGTTGAACTCATCTTGACCAAATTGAATTCAAAGTGATTCCATAGAAGTATGATGAGATGTTGAGACATTGCTTGAGGAAGTTTGTGCGGGTAGTTTTTGATGCCATCTTAATCTTTAAACCTGACATAGATTCCCGCATACAACATCTTAAAGTTGTTCTAAAACTTTTGAAGAAGAACCAATACTATGCTAAATTGTCCAAACGCTCTTTTGGACAAACCAATGTGGAATACTTGGTTCATATCATACATTAGTGTGAAGTGCATGCCGACCCAAGCAATATTCTAGCCATTTTATATTGGCCCCAACCCCATACAGTGACTATACCGAGAGGTGTTTTGGGCCTAACATGATTCTACAAGATATTTGTGCCTCATTATGAGATTATTGCTAAACCCTTGAATGGCCTGCTCAAGAAAGATGTGTTTTGCTGGTCATAGAGTGTCTCGGAAGCATTCTAGAAACTGAAGGTGGCCGTGTGCAAATCACCAGTACTTGTCTTACAAGATTTTGGATTTCCATTTTGCATTGTAACATATGCATATGGAAAAGTCTTAAGGGTTGTTTTACATCAAAACAAGAAGCATGTGCTTATCTAAGCAGTGCCTTCAACTCTAAGGAGATGGGATTGTTCATCAATGAGAAGGATCTCCTAGCAATGCTCAAGGCAGTAACCAAATGGAAACCATTTATTCAAGGCATGCCTTTTTTCATCGAAACTGATCAACATAGTCTGAAGTTAATTGGATGTGAGGGCCACTACTACATTACAATAAAAAAAAAGGGTGACCAAGTTACTTGGGTTGAATATCACTATTGAGTACAAAAAGAGAAGTGAAAATATAGTGGCCATTGTTTAGGCAAAGTCATGTTGAGGGACAATTGTGTGTTATGAGCATAGTATCCCCCACTTGGATGCAAGAAGCAAGTTCTAGCTACAAGGGTGACCTAGCTGTTGAGGAAAGATTTAAGACACCGATAATTAGTACATTCTTAGATCACAACTACACTATGCATCAAAGGATTCTGAAATACAAAAGGAGGATATATGTAGGAACCCGTGGAGGTCTGAGATCCTAATTGATAGACTGATTGCACTCAAGTTCAATAGGGTGTCATTCAAGGGTCGAGGAATGTTAAGAAGGATGTTCAGAAAATGATACAAATGTGAACTACTTGTCAACATTACAAGAGTCTACATGATAAAACTTCAAGGATTACTCTAGCCATTACCAATCCCTCACATGCATGGTCCCAACACAGCATGTCTAAAGGGAAGGAAGTCATCATGGTAGTAGCGGACATGCTGGCCTAGTTCATCCACTTTATTCCACTTGAGAAGAGAGGCAAATAACATAAAAAAAAACGTTGAATAAAGCATGAATAATACATAAACGATCAAAATAAATATCCTTCAAATTAATTCGTATAGTATTTTCCTTGTACGGTTAGTAATATCTAAGAGTAAATATAACTCAGTAATACTCATTTGACGCAATTAATGATTCTTTGTCTTTATTATTATTAAATTTGATTGACAGTTAATTATTTAACAAAAAGTATTTGACGTTGTAATAAAATGTAAGTATAAAAATATGTGGGATTAAAACATAACACAAGTTTTTGGATACATAATATTTTGATGAAATCATTGTATGAAAATTATCATTGTTTAACATATATTTTTGTTCATTTTCTTTGATGACTGGATAACTTATTTATTTTATAAATTAAACGTATAACCAATAATATAGATATAATTTTTAACCAACATATTAAAACTAATAAATTAGATTTAACACGTACAAGACGTGATTTTTCTTACTATATATATATATATATAGAGAGAGAGAGAGAGAGAGAGAGAGAGAGATGTATATATAGATGTATATATGTGTTTATATACATATATATGTGTGTGTATATATATATATTATATGTAACGTGTCGGGCCGTGTCGGGTCCTTAAATTTTAAATTAAGCCGAGTATCGCGAGTAATAAGGTAATAGGTAATAGTGCGAAGCGTGTAAAGTGTCGTGTCCGTGCAACATAGCAGAACATTTATCACGACGTCATGTTAAAGATCAGTTTTTATCAAGTCGGGTGTGATAATCGTTTCTTTTAGAAAGCCGATTGTGTGATATATATTTATATATCGATTTGGAGAAAGATGATTATGCATAATTGACTTTTCAAAAATGAATCTTGAGCCGTGTAGTTGAGACTAAATAAAGTTTATAATGTTAATAAAAAGAAGGGTACTAAGGTTTCCCTTTGGTTTGATCAATGGATTGATAATTAACAAGTCTTGATTCTTGTATGAATAGTAATACTCCCTCCGTCCCATAATATAAGACATTTTGACTATTTCACACAGTTTAAAAAATTTAATAAATGAGTGACTTTTTAATATTTCAATATAAAATATTGTATTGTTTTCTGGGACTGACTAATAATATTGCATTGTTTAGTGTGAAAATGAAAACAATGCATTTAATATTGTATTGTAGTGTGAGAATAACTTATATTTTGAGAGTTCGTGGGGTTTTCTTCTATTATAACACTCTTGCCCGATAATTGTATTCATAATATCCGGGGCACCCCTTTTCCGAATACTTGTATCAAAGATGATACGATAACTTGGAAATGAGATCGGCCAGGTTCTTATAAAAGGCAAGGGGCACACTTTGGTGTTGATATAAAACAGTAGTCTATTCAGTGATACAACGGTTATTACATCTGATAAGGTCATTTGGTTCACGAGTTGCTGCTAAGGGTGGACATCATTCTTTGGTGTTATCTGGATTGGAAGACCTTGAGGCGGCACTGGCAGCGGATCCCTTCTAAACCCGTTGTCAGGGCAACATAACTTCCATTTAAACCGATTAACCAGGCTATATATAGTGACAAGAGTTTCTATCTTAGCAAACTCGTACCCTGGGCATATTCGAGCTCCACAACCAAAAGGGATATAGCAGTAAGGTGGGATAGTTTTTGGGTTGTCAAATCTTGCAGGGTCAAACTTGGATGGCTCCTCAAATATGGTGCTATCCATTTGAGTCATTGGGGCAGCCCAGAATATCTGTTTTATTTGAAAAAACACAGTAAAATTCTTTCTGTAGTGGATTTGATGAAATGAATATGTGTATTGCAGATATATAGTACAAAAAGATAGATTCTTACTTGCCATCCTTTAGGAATGATGTAGCCTCCATAGTCAATGTCTTTTGCTGCCTTTTTAAAATTTCCGAATATTGGAGGATACATTCTTAGTAACTCCTGTGCCACTTTCCATGTATACTTCATCTTGGTCAGATCTTCCCAAGTAAGATGATCTCCACACGATTTTCCCTTGAAAATCTCTTCTTGTTCTGCATTCATTCGGTATAATCATCAAGAATATTTCAGCCCTTTTTATAGGCATTTCGTAATACAGAGAAGTTTGAGGGGGGGAGTTTGAATAGTAAATACCTTTAAGAACAGCTTCATAAACAGTGAGATTGGTGGCTAAAAGTCGCATCATGAAAGTGATCAACACAGAGGAAGTGTCGTATCCTGCTACCAAGAGGACCATCACGTTATCCAATATCTCTTTTTCGGAAAGCATTTCGTCGCCATCTTCCCCACGAATGCTTAGTAAGCAAGAGATCAAGTCTTGATGAGTAGGTGCTCCGTTTTGTAGTTGAAGCCTTTTCTCCTTTATAACGTCCTTCAAGATTTGGTCAGCTTTTGCCCTATCCTTAATGCTGCGATTGAACCGTGAGAATGGAATGTTTATAGGTATTGACCACATCCCTTGCATCATGTGACGGAAATAATCGACCAGTTGTTCTCTTCTTACTCCTCGTTCAATCCCAAAAAGTAAGGAGCAAATCATGTCAAATGTGAGAGTTTTCATTAATGGAAAAACCTACAAACAAGATCTAAATATTAGCATAGCTTATTGTAAAGTACTACTAAAGTTAGCCTTCCCAATATTGGTTATCCCAGTAGAAAATAAAAGGGTAGAAACGTACATACCGTCACATTCTGCTTGCCATCCCAATATGTCTGAATATGGTACCTGACCTCATCTTCCATCTTACCAACATACATCTTCAAGCATTCTGGCTTCAAAAAAGATACAAGCGCCCCTCTAACTCGCTTATGATCTTCACCTGAAAGATTTAGCAGACTCCGATCTCCTAATATCGTTGTCACAGAATCTACTTGTTCGTTTGAAATGGTGCTGCTATCACTGCAGAAAACAAGCTTGTTTGCAGCTTGTCCGTAGATGAAGACGGTCGGTTTACCGAATAGGCTGAGTTTAGAGACGGGACCGTACTTTTTGGCTCTTTGTTCCAGCCAATTCTCAGCAGTGTTAGATCTCATTTGCCATAAAAGACTAAGGCTTTGGCCAATAAAAGGCAGCCCGAGTGAACCTGGTGGAATTCTTTTTTCGTGGATTGATCTTTTCCGGGCTAGGAGGAGAAAGACGATCACTGGAAAAAGGGGCAGCAACAAAGTGAGGAAGATGTTCATCATCGATATTGTCAATGCCAGGTTGTGTGCAGAATCTGTCGTGGTAGAAAAAACCACCTAATACATATTCAACTCTTGAATTGTCTTCTTCGATAAAGTCAGAAAAAGCATCTATTTGTTTGTGGGATGCTCTCCGGCCAAGCCGTTGATGATCCTTTCGGTATGGATTTTTCTTTTTCTTTTTTTTTTTTTTTTTTTTTTTTTTTTTTTTGGAAATTTGTGTTTTAAAAAAAAACAATATTGTTTATTATTACACATGTTTTCGGTATGTGTTCAAATTACTACATCCGTGCCTTAAAAAGTTTAAATAGCTAGTCTTATACTACTTCTCCCATTAGAGAGGCTGCCGATCTGAGCAACCGCCGTCGATCTCCCGCTAATCCAAATGCAAGAAGCTTCTACTCCGCTCTCCAGTGAAGAGCAAGACCTCCTTAACCGGAGCACAAACCGATTCAAACGAAGGGCTACCGAGGATGCCTTTGCCCTTTGACGGTGGTTTCAGGTGGAACCGCCGCGGCCGGTGTTGATGTCGTCCGCCTAACAGAGATAATCCATGAGCCAGACTCGGAGAGAAGACGAACCGGAAGAAGATATGGTAGGATTTGCAGACCATTACCTGAAACAGAAAGCTGCGAAAACTCCGGTGACCTTGCCCGGCGTTAAAGAAGTCCGTATTCCATTGGAGAAGTTGAAAACCCTTTGGAAACCTTGGAGAAGGGCACTAATTATCAAAGTCCTAGGAAGAAATGTCAGCTTCCGGCTACTCCAATCACGACTCATGGACATGTGGTCCATGGGAAAGCACATCGAATTTACGGACCTGGAAGATGGTTATTACATTGTCCGATTTGTGTGTAAAGAGGATTACGATCACGTACTTCAGAACGGCCCTTGGCTCATTCAGAACCACTACATCACGATCTCAAAATGGAGTCCTTCTTTTCAACCCAACAATGAGCCTGTCCATTCCACCTTAATTTGGGCAAGAATCCCTAGAGTACCCGTTGAATATTTTGAAGAGGATGTCTTACTGGAAGTAGGGAATTGCAAAGAAGGTTGATGCCACCTCCCTTGGCAATCAACGTGGTAAGTGTGCAAGAGTTTGTGTGGAGATTGAGCTAAATAAATCCCTCTCAACTGCTGTGTTATTGGATGATGATCTTTATAAAATCGAATATGAGGGGTTGCATATGATTTGCTTTGAATGTGGCACCTACGGACACAAATCTGAGGATTGTCCTCGCAAGACCACAGAAATGGATACCTCCATTAATCAGCCTGTTGAGCCACCCAAAATGCCTACGGAAGCCAACCCCTTTGGCCCATGGATGCTTGCAACGAACCGTAGACGACGCAACCCTGCCCAAAAAAATGCTATGAACAATACTACTCCTGCTACTGAAGATCCAAATGGCTCCACTCAAAGAAGGGCCGATCACCCTATGAATTCGTCGAAGTCCCGACCAACTGGTTCAAGATTCTCGGTCTTACATGAACAAGATAATGGAGCAGGGGATAATTCATCCCCTCTGGAGTCTCTACAGATGCAATTTCAGGCCTTGAATCAAGTCAATTCTCCACCGGTGATACGCCAAGTGAACAGGAGCAACCGGGCAGCAGGCCGTGGACGAGGTAGAAGTGGCATCGCCGTAGCTTCAAACAAGGTCTGATTTCAGCCCACCTTAAGTCGTGGCAATTCTGAGTGCA
The DNA here is from genome assembly GCA_026214975.1 of Gentiana macrophylla. Taxonomy (NCBI): domain Eukaryota; kingdom Viridiplantae; phylum Streptophyta; class Magnoliopsida; order Gentianales; family Gentianaceae; genus Gentiana; species Gentiana macrophylla. The sequence goes on from CM047814.1 coordinate 75,936,012, forward strand.
CTTCGATCTCTTTCCCAACCCTCACCTCTGGCATTCCTACAAGCTTCCCCACAGCCCCGCTCAATGACATCACAAATGTGACCAGGAGCTCGGTTAGTCGTATCAGCACAATTGGGTCTGTTCTTCATGAAGCTATGGCAGTCGATGCAATGATTGCAGCTGAGAGCTCCAAAAAACATTATTCTGTCTATGTGAAGGCCAATCCGCCAGACACACAGGTGAACACGGTAGTCCACTCAACCGTGACTGAGCACTCGCAGGTACATTCTGTCCCTGGACAGCCCTCTATCCCCCCAAATATTGATCAATGAGGATACTTTCGTGGAACTGTTGAGGAGCTGGCTCCTCCTCTTTTTTGCGGCATTTGAATAATGTAGTGACTGATCACCGTCTTGATATCTTATTTCTCATGGAAACCAGAGTTCTGAGTACTAAGGATGACCGAATTCTACGTAAATTTAATTTTTCAAACTTGATTAATATTGCTATTGAAGCTCGTGGGTTTAGTGGTGGTATGTGGTGCTTCTGGAATAGCTCATTTATTGACCTACGTTTATTGTTTGCTACTCATCAAACCATGTTCCTTGCGGCTGTCGATAACCATACAGCCTCATGGATTATTTCTTTGACCTATGCCTCACCAATCCCCTCTGTCCGGGATGATTTATGGAATATCTTTGAGAAAGCGGCTACTTTTATTCGTCTCCCATGGTGTATTATTGGAGACATCAACCAAGTGGTGAATGATGCTGATAAACGAGGGGGTCGACCGGTTCTTGGGCCTTCTGTTGAGCGGATGAGGAAGACGATTAATGTGTGTGATCTTATTGAGGTTCCGTACTAAGGACCGAAATTCACTTGGTCCAAATCGATTCACGATGATTTCGACCATTGAGCAACGCAAATGACCAAGCTCAAAGATAGTAAATGGTGTGATCGATTTACGCTTCGACGGTCCCTGCATCTACCTCGCACCCATTCCGATCATCACCCGATTCTTTTAACGTTGAAGCCGAACTTGCACTTGGGTATTTCCGAAAAACCTTTTCGTTTTCAGGCTTCTTTGGCAAAGACCCTGGCGCTCCACGATTTTTGATCAATGCTTGGCCAACCACTGGGGAGTCTTTGCATCTCGCTCTTAATTTACTTGCTTCGGATTTACGGATTTGGAATAAAACTGTGTTTGGTAATATTTTCCACAGGAAGACCCGCTGCCGGAATCGTCTCAATGGCATCCAAATGGCTCTCTTGAAAGCACCTTCAAAATTTTTGTGTGACCTTAACAATAAGCTGCTCGAGGAGTTTGAGGATATCCTTACTCAAGAGGAACTTTTCTAGTTCCAGAAATCGTGGCTTAATTGGATCGAGAACGGAGAGAGAAACATGAGATATTTTCATATCTATACTATTCGGAAACGGGGGAGAGGCAACATTACGTATCTGAAAAATGGCAATAGGGATTGGGTTGAAGATCCTTTGCTGCTCCAACACATGGTTTGGAATTTTTTTATTGATTTATATAAGGAGGAGCCGGTTGAACCTTTTCCGGTACACCTCCCTATGCCGTGTCTCTCTCACTCGGATAGAAGATTGCTTAATCGACCGGTCAGTGGCAACGAGATACGGGCGGCATTGTTTGACATGGGGGCCTTTAAATCACCGGGTCCAGATGGTTTCCCCCGGTCTTCTTTCAACATAACTGGGATGTGGTAGGTGAAAGTATTATTACTTGGGTGACTAAAGCTTTTCAGAATCGCTCCTTCCCCCACGAGGCAAACAGAACCTTCATCTCTCTAATTCCTAAAGTCCAGCCACCGGAATCAGTTACTCAGCTTCGCCCAATTGCCCTTGCAAATGTATCCTCCAAACTTATAACCAAAATTATTGCCAACCGTTTGCGCCTTCTGATTAGCAAGCTTGCGGACAATTGCCAAAACGCCTTCGTTCCGGGAAGACACACTTCAGACAATATCATTGTGACTCAAGAAGTGCTCCACACAATGAAAAGAAAATCGGGTCGGAAAGGCATTATGATCATTAAAGTGGACCTCGAAAAAGCCTATGATAGAGTTAACTAGTCCTTTCTATGACATATTCTTCATCTGGTTGGGTTCAGTAGTGACTTAATTCAGCTCATTATGTATTCGTTGTCGAGCACTTCCTTAGAGGTTCTCTGGAATGGTCACCCTCTGGAAGGTTTCACCTCACGCCGTGGCCTTAAACAGGGCGATCCTCTGGCTCCGTATTTATTTGTTCTTGTTATGCAGGTTTTGAGCCAGATGATAAACTCCTCAATCGACGCAAAGCAGTGGAAGCCGATTTCTGTCTCACGGGGTGGACAACGGCTGTCACACTTATTTTTCGCAGATGATCTTATTCTATTTTCAGAAGCTTCTATTGACCAAGCCAGGGTAATGGACCGGGTGCTCAGTGAATTTTGTAGTATTTCGGGCCAAAAAATCAGCATTACTAAATCTAAGTTTGCAGTCTCCTCTAATGTCAGCTCTCAAACTATTAACTGCATTACGGATGTACTTGGAATGACACATACGCAACATTTTGAAAAATACCTAGGAGTTACATTACATCACGGAAGGATTAAAAAAGAATACTTCACCTTCATTGTTGATAAAGTTCGGTCCAAGCTCCAAATGTGGAAAGCCTCCTCACTCTCGAATGCAGGCAGGCCTATCCTCACTCAAACCGTGCTCACCACCACGGCTTACTACCATATGCAGACGGTCAAAATCCCGGCTTCTATTACCGATGAATTGGCAGGTTGGCCCGTTCCTTTTTTTGGGCGGATACCGAAGAAAAGAGGAAAACTCACCATGTAGCTTGGCATTCTATATGTCGACCTAAATCCCACGGCGGCCTAGCTATAAGAAAGGCCCGGGAGATGAACATTGCCTTTTTAGCCAAGCTCGTGTGGCAAATCTTGACTGATCATAACAAGCTTTGGGTCCAGGTTCTAACTCAGAAATATGGTTCTCCGTTTGCGACCCGAAACCAAATCGCTTATATATGGCGACATATTTGCTTTGTCATGAACGAGTTGAGAGAGGCCTTCACGTATGATGCCTCGGGGGCTCCTTATTGGGCTGCCCATCCATCCGGTAAATTCTCGGTAAGCTCGGCCTATCATGAAATGTGCAAATCTTCGGCCCCTGTGATCAATGATAATGCGAACTGGAAACGAATTCGAGGTAATCATCTTCTTTGGCTCATTCGTATGAATTCCCTCCCCACGGCTGGCACCCTTGCTGCGAGACATATCATTGAAAACGATACTTGTACCTCATGTGGTACTCATAGTGAATCGATTCTACATGTTCTTAGAGATTGTTGGTGGGTGCGTGGAATGTGGAAAGAAATTGTGCACCACCAACACTGGCAAGAATTCTTCAATATTCATGTTGTCCCAGACTGGCTCGACAAGTGTCTCCAGAAAGATATGTATAAGAAGGACAATATTGTGTTTTGGAGACTTCTCTTCCGGGAGCTCATTTCAAGCATTTGGTACTGGCGTAATGAAGAGTTCCACCACGTAGATCGGCATAGGCCTCCGAAATCAGTGTTCATATCCCAAGTTGTTCGGAAAGCACGGGAACTACATTTATCCTGGCATAGTTAAGCCTGCAATTTGGTTCTCGCATATTTTGATGTATAGTTTTTGTTTCTGCTTTCTATTTTAAACGCTTGTACAGTCCTACTCAACTCTGTTATATATAAATATATGGTTTATACCAAAAATTACTACATCCATTTTAAAATATAAATTTTGGTGTTTTCACAAATATTAAAAAAAAAATTGATAATTGTCTACGATAACTAATTTGAGTACTTAATAGACATTTATAACATTAAAGAATCTTATTTGTTTATAAGGACACAAAATGAGTAACTAGATGAAACTTTTTTTTCCTTTCTTTTTCTTGGAGCATTTTTTTTCTTCATTTTACGGACGTGAATTTTTTTCATTTTTTTGTTTAAATTTTTCTGGGCGCGTTTTTTTTGTAATTTTTTTTTTCTGGCCTCGTTTTTTTTCCTAGCCCCGTTTTTTTTCTTGGACGTGGTTTTTTTTAACGCTAAAGAGACATCGCGGTGTCTCTGCATCGCGGTGTCTCTTCATCATGCATGGTATCTCTGCATCGCGGTGTCTCTGCATCGGGGGTGTCTCTGCATCGGGGGTGGTCACTGCATCGCGGTGTCACTTCATCGAGGTGTCTCTGCAATGCGGTGTCACTTAATCGCGGTGTCTCTGCAATGCGGTTTCACTTCATTGCGGTGTCTCTGCATCGTGGTGTCACTTCATCGCGGTGTCTCTGCATCGCGGTGTCTCTGCATTGCGGTGTCACTTCATCGTGGTGTCTCTGCATCGCGGTGTCTCTACAATGCGGTATCACTTCATCGCGGTGTCTCTTAATCGCGGTGTCTCTGCATCGCGGTGTCTCTACAATGCTGTGTCACTTCATCGCCGTGTCTCTGCATCGCGGTGTCTTTACATCATCAAATGTTATAACATCGTGATGTCTCTGCAATGCAGCGTATATGCATTGCGGTGTCACTTCATCATGGTGTCTCTGCATCGCGGTGTCTCTGCAATGCGGTGTCACTTCATTGCGGTGTCTCTACATCGCGGTGTCTCTTAACCGCGATGTCTTTGCATCGCGGTGTCTCTGCATCGGCAAATGTTGTAATATCGCGATGTCTCTGCATCGCGGTGTCTCTGCATCGAGGGTGGTCACTGCATCACGGTGTCTCTGCATCTAGAGCGGTCACTGCATCGCAGTGTCTCTGCATCGGAGGTGGTCACTGCATCGAGGTGGTCAATGGATCTGAGGTGGTAAATGCATCGCGGTGTCACTTTATCGAGGCGTCTCTACATCACGGCGTCTCTGCATCGCGGGTGGTCACTGCATCGTGGTGTCGCTTCATCGAGGTGTCTCTGCAATGCGGCGTCTTTGCATTGCAGTGTCTCTGCATTGGGGGTGGTCACTGCATCGCGGTGTCTCTGCATCTGGGGTGGTTATTGCAACACGGTGTCTCTACATCGGTGGTGGTCACTGCATCGATGTGGTCAATGGATCTAGGGTGGTCAATGCATCGCGGTGTCACTTCATCAAGGCGTCTCTGCATCGCGACGTCAATGCATCGAGGTGGTCACCGGAAAAAAAATACGCCCAGAAAAAAAGACGTCATTTTAAAAAAAACGACTAGAAAAAAAAACACAATAAAAAAATACGCACAGGGAAAAAAACGCCCTGAAAAAAAAACGCCAAGAAAAAAAGGGAAAAAAAAGAAGAAAAAACATTAAAAAAAAACAAAAGCAAAACAAAATTAGGGTAGTTTGGTCCATGTACTAATTATGTGTCCTTATAACCAAATCAGATTCTTTAGTGTCCTATTTACCTAATAAAGTCTAATATGTGTCCCCTAAAAAGGGTCTAATATGTGTCCTTTTGGACATTTGCCTATTAAAAAAATAGTTGAATATCATAAATTTGAAGTTTAAATATTTAAAATGCCGATTGACTATCATTAATGCAGTAGTTGTTAAGTAATGAAAAGTTAGATTGATAATAAATTAAATTGTTTGATGGAGAAATGAGTAATAAATGTTGAATTGATAATGTATAATGACTTATATTGTGGGACAAATCTAAAGGGTAGAATGACTTATATTTTGGAACGGAGGTAGTATAAAATAAAAATATATTTTTTTAGAGGAAAATAAAAATATGTTAAAAATGATCTCATTATTTTCCTTTTTTTAAAGGACACTACTGACAATCTATCATTGGGACACCACAACAAAATTCGACCCCTCCAGAGTCGTATACATGGCTGAGCAGAAAACCCAATAAACTCAAACTAACCCAAAACCCAAACCGATCAATCCGAAAACTCAAACCAATTGAAACCCAAATTTTTTGGATTGGTTTGACCCAAACCAAAAACATTTTGGGTTGGTTTGGTTTTTTTTTTTCGGGTTGACCCAACCCAACCCTATATATATATATATATCTGTGTGTGTGTGCGCGCGTATTCCGCCAAAGTAAAATGGTGTTATAATATTGCTGATATCACTTCACTTTTAGTTTCCGTCTACGATTCTTTGATCTTTCTTCGAAAAAAAGAATCCGTGTATTTTTTTTATGTATGACTATTGGTCTTTAATTATTATTTCTATATGTTGTTGGTTTGTTATATGTTGTTGGACTCTTAATTGTCAAATTTTAACGTTTTCTTTCCTAAAAATTGTTTTCTTTAACGATTATTATTATGAACATATGGTATGTGATGTGAGTCAACTTTACTATGCTCCGGTGCATGTTTCAACCCCCGTTTACTGCACTTTTGGTTCATTCCGGGTAGTTTTAGACCGTATTTAGGGCAAAAATCACATTGCACATCCATCATGAGGTAAACCGTCATCTAGATGGAAAACCTCGGCATTTTACGATGTTTCGGCCCTTTTTCGAGCCCTAGTTATTTTGCGGAGTTATGCTCGGTTTGTGTTAAATGTTGTGACACAGGATGTAGGCGTTCGTAAGCCCGGGAGATAAGGCATGGAGCGTATAAAGATGAAACCAATGGTTGGAGATAGAAGAAAATAGAGAAAGTGAAGAAAATGGAGCCTAGAGGTGTTTAGCGCGCACCAACAGCTTTGGGGCACGCCAAAGATCAAGCAGAACTTCCAGCAAGCCACACAACAACTTTGGGGCACGCCAAAAAGGTTGGGGCACGCCAAGTTGGAACATAGACTTCCTAGAATCACACATCAGTTTTGGGGAGCGCCAAAAGCACTTTTCATGCACATTTTTTGGAGCATATAAATACTTGTTGCACAGATTTTTAACGAACTTCTACACACTTTTACACTTTCATACTTACACCTTTTACTCTCTAGGTCGACCTCTTCCCCTTATCTTCTCTAGATTCACTCTTACACCATATTTTACTTATATTAAGTACAATCTAGCATAGTTTCTAGCTCTAAGTTGCATTTTGGACCTTCTTCCTCACCAATTGACATGGGTGTTGATGAAGCTTGATGTAAAGCCAACTTTCTGCGATTTTGGTAATTGATAGCATTCATTTTCTTGTTTTATGGCTCTAATTCTCGTTTTGATTGTTATTTCTTGTTTTGTGATGAGTGGCTAAACATTTCATAGTCAAATCATGTGAAGATTGAAGGAATCACCCTCTAATTGATGAAATTGGGAATGGGTAGTGCTTAATTGATGTTGTATCGACGAATTCATGTCTTAAAACTTGTTTTTAATGCTTGAATTAGACTGTACACCTAGTTCATAAGAACACACACCACTTTTATAAATGTATGTTGCGAATGGGTGTGGGAAAAGGGGTTTTAAGAACATTTCTTATAATCACCTGAGTTGTTTAGATTGATTAGGGAGTGAGGTTCAATCGGTTGTGAAATCGAGCAACTATAGCGCGTTAATCTTGTTTCGGTCAGTTAAATCCTTAAAGACGGACTGTTGAACCGGTCAAAGGGTTCTAGGTTGTTGTATGACGTCTAGTACTATCTTAAGAGTTTGCACCCATGAATGAGTCGATGTAAATGTTAGGATGGTTGGTTGGTAGTTTCCATTCTCGAGATAATCGATTAGAGGGGTGAAAGTATTCAGTTGGATCGTGGTTTGGCTATGTCTCTCTTTATATCTCTTGTTATCTTTAATTAACATATCGTTTTAGCATAATTGAACTTGAAACATCTTGGTTAACCTAAACTAAATGCGAAGACGACTTTGGTATTCGATAAATTCCTCGTGGATACGACCTTGCTCGCTACTATAATGCATCCGACTCGGTACCCTGTCGGTTAAAGTTGGACCGTCACTATTTTGGCCATGAAGTTTTCTGGCGCCATTGCCTAGGACTTAATCGATATCTTTTAAGTCATTGGAAGACTTAGGCTTAGGTTGTTTTTATTTTATTGTTTTCTTGTTGTTTGTTTTTGTAGTGCATGACCCGAAGTTCTAAGGAACCACTACTTCCATACATTCCTGAGATTGAGGCTATGGATAGACACCGAAACGCTTTGCGGAAAAAAGGGATTCTAGTTGAAGAAGTAAATCAAGACTTGGAAAGTGAAATCTCTAGTTCCGAAAATTCGAGTATGGCTACGGGAAATGAAGACCGTGAATACGGTAGGGGTTTGAAACGAGAAGACAATGCCAATCCGTTTGGGGAAACAAGTGCAAGTCAAGACCAAGGATATACTCAAGGTCAAGTTCAAATTAACTTACCTCCCTCAATGATGGAACGTTTGCCTAGAGAAGGGAATCTTGTTCGTAATGCTCCATTGAACAATAACTTCAACAACAAGCCAATATCCCTCTCCAAGCTCCACAAATTCCCAATCCTTTTGGTGCACCTCAACAACAACCTCCACAAATGGACCCCCAAATTTTCCAACAATATCAACAAGTGATGATGCAAATGGCCCAATTTAATCCTATGATGAACCCTATGATGAATCATATGATGAACCAATACCCTCAAATGGCCAATCCCTATGCTCAACAATTTATCCCTCAACCGAACCCTATAATGAACCCTCAACAATAAGTGCCACAGGCTCAAGTAAACCAAGCGGGCAATCGACCGGTAAGGCTATGTAGAGATTATGAGACACCAATGGCTACCACGGGCCATAGTCCTGTTCGAGTACCAGCTGTTGCGGCTAATAACTTGGAGATAAGGCAACATGTTTGGCATTTACTTGGGGACAATGCTCAATTCGAAGGAAAGGCAACGAATGATCCGAATAACTTCATCAATAATTTCCTTGAGGTATGCAAAATGGTGAAGATAAATAGGGTTGGTGAGGAAGCGGTTCAGCTACTCTTGTTCCCTTTTGCTCTAAAAGGAAAAACGAGAGAGTGGTATTCATCTTTGGCTCATGACACCCTCCACACATGGGAACAAGTTGCAAGCACATTTTTGCTCAAGTATTTTCCACCATCGAAGACTCTTGACTTGAAATCCGACATTTCCAACATTGAGCAACTCTTGGGTGAAGACTTTTTTGAGGCATGGGATCGGTTCAGACTATGTTATGGAAATGTCCTCAACATGGATTCGAAGCATAGGACCAAGTGTTGGATCGTATATGCGCAAAATATATCCTAGAGGGGGGGGGGGTGAATAGGATAATACGGCTTTTTAAATTTTATTAATTCTTTTGGAGTTTCAATTAATTTAACCTAATATTGAAAATAAACTAGGCGGAAGATCTAGCTAGATTCAACGTATATAGATTAAATTTCTTGTGAACGGACAGAATTAGATTCTGTATAAATGTGTGTTCAGCCTGATTTAATTTAGCATGCAATTAAGGTGTGTTTCTAATCCTTTTAAAACACAGATTCAGATTTTATGTTTCAGCCTATACTGTGTGTAGCAATTAATCACAGATATAATACTACACTATTACAGACCAAATTCAGAAAAATAAAAGGGTTACAATGTGAAACGGTATTCTGACTTGTTATAACTTTTAGATCACACTGTAGTGATTAAATCTAAACCACGGTAGTGACAAAGTCACTAGGATTTAATCACAGTTCTGTTTCTAAAAGGTAACACAACAGAATAATACAAGCCTCGGTATCTAAAATAAACTAAGCCTTATTTCAACTCTCAGAAGAAAATACAACACTTAGAAAATAATAGATAAATATGAACTTACTGAGCAGAATCAAAAGACTCAAGAGAGTGAGAGGAACGGTGCAGAAGAAGAACAGAAGAGACTCAAAGCGAATCGAATGCGAGTCGATCTAGTCCTATCCGGCTCGAGCAATCCCACACCTTGACTTTGTTTTGACTTGGTATATTACTTAGAAGTAATACCAATGTATTACTTAAAAGAATATAAAGCAAACAGACAATTCTCAAATACAAGGTGTTTTTAGTATGAGAGAAAAATGTTTGATCACCTTAAGTTGACTGATCGTTTTAATGTATATGATATATATAAGCAGTGGGGTGTGTGGAATGATGCATGAATTAAATGCAGCTGTAGGTGAGTGGGTGAGTGGGCTGTGTGGAGCTCGAGATTATTAAAGAGAGACTCTTCAGATTTTTAGTTAACAGCCCAAGGTGGCACACATAATAATTACTGCTATATCCCAACAACTTAAATGACAGTCATTAATTGCAGTGATTTTCTATATGCAGACAGACATTAATTTTTATTATTAGGTTTTAGTCATATAAATGAACTAGTCTATATGAAATGCAATTGCCAATATATATCATATGTAGAGTTGTGTATATATATATATATAATTAGTGTGAAACAAATATAGAGATAAGTTTGTTCACACTAAGTATATAATAGGACATCATTTCTGTGACATTTTAGCACATATCACATGAACAACGATTTTCTGAGATCAGTCCTTATACACATTTTAAATTACAGATAAGTACCATAACATGCAGGTTTTGTGAGGTGTGTGAGAGTGTGTTTTCTCAAGGATGGAGTGCAATCCTAGAGTCCGTCACAACATCAAACATACATTAAATCGATATGTGAGTGTGTGAGACTTGTGTAGACTGTAATATACCAAAGTAACACATAACAGGTTATTAGACAGACACTGTTCTGAAAATATGTAGATTCTACTCTGAAATATGGATTTAAACATGAACAGATCTTTAAGTGACTTGGATAAACACTAAGGATTCAGATTTAATCAATGATGTGCATAGTATCATAAATTCTTTGACGGTTTCTGATTAAAACAGAGAGTAGTTTTTGTGAAATGCTTTCACAACACATGTAGCATAAGATCAAGCATTCTATCAGATAAACAGATAAACAAATGAACCAGTACATACATGCGTTCAACGATCTGGGAGACAAGACACATACTTAAAACACATAAGCATATTCAGATTACACATTCAGATTACACATTCAGATGTACAACATGCAAGAGACTCAAATTTTCCCAGATCAACATCTTAAGATTTAAAACCAGAAAAGTGATAGCCTTGATACCTGAGCCGATCTAAGATCAGATCGGTCCTTACCATACCATATTTGTTATTCTAAAGGGAAGAAGAAGTCTTTCTTCAAGTCAGCTCTGAATTTGACTATAGACGTCAATGACCGCTTCTTTTTTTTTTTAAAACACTGTAAGTATCAGCAGTGAACCGCTTTAACAGTCATCAGCTTCTTCTTCGATTTTGATACACAGAACGATTTTATGAAGATGAAGGCATGACATTTTCTGGAGCGGATTTGGTAAGATGAAGAACCTATAAGTTTTCTGGGTTTGATTTCTTGGTGAAACATCTTTAGGGTGACTGAGAGAGATAAAGGGCGTGACTGCAGCCGGAGAAACAGTTTTAATGGAGGTTAGATATTCGAGGAGGAAGACGACTGAGAAAGAGGAAAATCAGTGACTGTTTTCTTGATGAAATTTTGATTGAGTTATATCAATAGAAAGAGGGAAAGATGATAAGAGAAACGAGGTAAAAGTTTGTCTCTTGGCGGAAATGGCGGAGATCGCCATGGAAAAAGGAAGAGAGGCGGAGAGGAGAGAAATGAGAGAGACACCCTTTTTTGTTCTCGTAAGAAAAGAAAAGTCTTGGCGATGGTAATTAGATTTTTAGGGTTTCAGGCTTTTATATCTTAGGACAATGAGTGAGCTTTAGGGTTATAGAAGACTCGGTTCGAGAGAATATAAACAAAGGGACTGGGCCGGTTATGGATAGGAAAAAGGCCCAAAGCGAAATTAAGAGAGGATTTATGGGCTGGGCCGAAATAAACAATGTCATTATCTTAATTTCATTGTTATTGTGTCGCACCGTATCATATTTAATAAATAATGATAATGAATATCAAATGTAATATTTGTTTTAATCATTTACGGTGTGATTGTGTGTGTAAGTGATTAGGTACTGCAAAATGGAAATAAGAATGCCGTTGTAAGTCATATGACTTCATAGCAGGTTAGTCGATAAAATATATATAACACATATAATTTGTATAAATGTAAAATTAATCAAACATATTTATATCAGATATTGTGGGCACAACAATTTCCCAACAATTCTCCCCCTTTTGATTAATTTTACAAAATACTTACGCTCCCCCTAGATTGCAGCTCCCCCTACATATATACATCTCTCCCCCTTATTTTGAAAAAGAATCAAAAGAAGGGTTCACAGAGGAACCATACATAGGTTACTACGCAGCTTTTCGAACAAAGCTTGAGGTAAAGGCTTCGTGAAAATGTCAGCGACCTGCTGCGCAGTAGGCACAAACTCTATAGATATCGTACCATTGGTCACATGGTCTCGTATAAAGTGATAACGGATATCTATATGTTTGGCTCGAGAGTGCAATACCGGATTGCGTGACAAGTCTATGGCATGCTTTGGTCTTGTCACAATAGATCGTCACACAAGGTATAGTGATGCCAAAATCAGCAAGTCGCTTTGCTTGATCCACAAAAAGTGGGCACAACAATTACTCAAAGCAACATACTCGGCCTCGGTGGTGCTCAAAGCAACGCTAGGTGCTTTTTGGAGAACCACGAGGCGAGTCTATTGCAAGAAGCGCACGTGCCACTAGTGCTTTTGCGTTCCACACGGCAACCTCCATAGTCGGCATCACTATATGCGAGTAGTGTGAATGGTGTAGATGTGGCATAAAAAAGACTCAAAGTGGGGTGTGCCTAAGATAGCGAAAAATTTGTTTGATCGCTCCAAAATGTGACATCTTAGGGTTTGCTTGAAAGCGTGCACATAGACGTGCAGAGAACATAATATCGGGACGGGGAGGCGTCAAATAAAGAAGGACCCTATCATGGATCTATAAAGGTGTTGGTCAAAGGGTGGCCATCGTCATCTGTGGTCAGCCTGACAGATGAGGTCATAGGCGTGCTAGCAGGCTTAAGTGTGTCAAACTTAAATTTCGTGAGCATGTCTTTAATGTACTTAGTTTGACTAACATGTGTCCCAGAAGGAGTTTGTTTGATTTGCAGGCCAAGGAAGAAAGTGAGCTCTCCCATAGCTGACATCTCAAAGTTAGACTTCATCAAAGTCTCAAACTCGGTGCATAGGTCGGGATTGGTAGAACCGAATATGATATCATCGACATACACCTGAGCAATCAGGATATCTGAACCAGATTTCTTAATGAATAGAGTATTATCTACTCTACCCCTAGAGAAACCATGTTCCAGAGAACATAGATGATAACCGGTCATACCATGCTCGGGGGCTTGTTTCAAGCCATAAAGTGCTTTCTTGAGACGGTAAACATAATCATGGTGAAGTGTATCCTCAAAACCCGGAGGTTGACGAACATACACCTCCTCCTTGATAAGACCATTCAGAATGCACTCTTAACGTCCATTTGGAATAACTTTAGGGCAAAGGCAGATGCAAACGCAATAAGTAGGCGAATGGCTTCAAGCCGGGCAACCGGAGCAAAGGTCTCATCGTAGTCTATGCCTTCCTCTTGGCAATACCCTTGTGCTACCAGTCGGGCTTTATTCCGAACGACTACTCCGTTTTCATCCATTTTATTCCTAAAGACCCATCTGGTGCCTATGGTGTGTGTTTTGGGAGGTAAAGGGACTAGTTCCCATACATCATTTCTTTCGAATTGATGTAACTCCTCTTGCATAGCTATTACCCAATCAGTGTCTACTAGTGCTTCCTTTATATTTTTAGGCTCAAGTAAAGACACAAAAGCGTAAAAGGAGGGGAAGAGTGGACCGACGGGTGGATACACTGCCAGTAGGATCTCCAATGATTAGATCCGAAGTATGAGCTCGATCCCAGGTACGTTGTCGAGTAGGCATGGATTGCTCAGTATGTTCATCATGTTGTTCACCATGGGTTTCACCATTTGCTAAGGTTTCAACCCCCATGGGTATGCTTTCGGCAATGGGAGCCTCAGGAGTAGGAGTTTCAGGAATTTCCGGGCTTACTTCATTTGTGGCCGGAGGTAGAAACTCAAACTCGGAGCAATCTGTAAGCTTAGCCTTTTCTAAAAGTTCTCTTATTCCTTCCACATTAATACACGCATTAGTCATGGAATTAGATTCATTAAAAGAAACATGTATGGACTCACAAACGCGTCGTGAAACCGGATCGTAGCATCTCAGATGCCCGTGAGGTTTTCGAATAACCCACGAATATGCATTCGGTGGACTTAGATGCAAACTTATCCAAGTTTCCCTTATCGTTTAGAACGAAACATTTTGACCCAAAAACATGAAAGTAGTTGATTTTAGGTGGTCGGTTTCTAAGGATCTCATAAGGTGTCTTGTGGAGTGTCTTTCGAATAGACAACCTGTTTATATTATAACAGGCACAAGCAACCGCCTCAGCCCATAGAAAACGAGGCACATTGAACTCGTTTAGCATAGTTCGGGCTGATTCTTGGAGTGAACGATTTTTACGCTCAACAACCCCGTTTTGTTGAGGAGTTCTAGGTGCTGAAAATTCATGACGAATACCGGAGTATTCACAGAACTCGATGAGTGCTGCATCAATGAATTCTCCACCTCTATCACTCCGAACGGTCACAACCGATATATCAAAGGTGTTTTGTAATTGTTTCACCAAAGTTTCAAATAGCGTAGCACTGTCACTTTTGTGAGTCAAAAACAAAACCCATGTGTATCGAGAGTAATCGTCTACAACTACGAGGACATACGATTTCCCTCCAAGACTTCTAACACGACTTGGGCCAAACAGATCTATATGCAATAGTTCAAGTGTGCGTGTTGTGGTGATATCATGTTTGGACTTGAAGGAGGTCTTAGTTTGCTTTCCTTGATGCATGGCTCACAAACAGAGAACTCTTTTAAGTCAAACTTGCAGCCCACACTAATTAGATTTTGGCTAACCAATTTCTGCATTGTGGAGAAGCCAATGTGTCCTAGACGTCGATGCCAAAGATTAGCGTTATCATTTTCAGAGACTAGACACGATATAGGGCAATCCGGAAGTTTATCCAACTCTATTGTATAGATATTTTCCTCACGATAACCGGATAAGAGAAGCTTTCCAGATGTGTCCTTTATCTTGCAAGTCTTTTTATCAAACGTAATCTCTAGATCGGAATCACTAAGTTGCGATATGCTTAAAAGATTATGCGTCAGGTTGTTTACATAATATACGTGATTAATGATGAGTGATTCAGGGTTACCAATGGATCCTTCACCAAGGATCTTTCCTTTGGAGCTATCACCAAATGTGATAGAGCCTCCTTTGGATTTTGGTTCGTAAGATCGGAATAATTCAAAATTTCCCGTCATGTGCCTAGAACAACCACTATCTAGCACCCATTTGTTAGGATTTTTCATGGTCAAAGGCAGGCCTGCAACCAAGGATTAGTTGAGGTCCCCCTTAGTCTTTTGGGTCCTTAAGTGTTAGAAACCTTCCTTACCCATACTTGTTTAATTTTGGGTACCCATATCTTCTTAATCTTGGGTTTATGTGCAGGTCTAGATCCATAGGAACTAGAGGGCTGATCATAAAAGCCAAAATAAGATTCATATGGATAGTAGGGCTGGTCATAGTGATATTGTGCTTGAAAATTATTATGTGAATTATAAGACACTCGTGGTTTAACAAATGTGTAGTTAGGTGCTTGATGTATCCCATAATCATGGTGCATACGTGGAGCATAGTTCGTTTGACGAGAGGTAGTCTCATCGAGTTGGACTCTTGAGTACCTCCGGTCATACTTGTATGCGTGTCTCAGGTGCTTGTGTGTGTTTGTTTATAAAAACGTTTGGGGAAATAGGTCTTGCATTCTTTAAGGCAATTGGCCTTGGTTCCAAAACCTTTCTTTAAGCTTAGAGTCTTGGAGAAGAGCTTCCTTGTAAGAACGCCAAATCCCTTGACTATCGGCCCTTCTCAAACCCTTGAATGGTTTGCTTGAGTGTAATGAGATCAGCTTTTAGAGAAGTGTTTTCAATTTCAAGATCTTGGAACCTAAGTTCAAGTGCGCTTAGAGAATTAATCAGCTCAAGAATCTGATCTTCATTAGTTGAAACGATATTCTGAAGATGTTCATTCTTTTCTTTTAAATGAACATTTTCAAAGGCCAAGTTCTCGTTTAATTCATACAAGTCATCTTTAGTGAATGACGGATTGGATAAAGTGCCATCGTCTGTAACAGGCGGTGTGGACACATCATCGTCCGTATCATTGGTACTTTGGGAGAATGCTGCAAGTGCAACATTTGCCTTCTCACTCTTTTCAGAGTCAGATTGGGCAGCGTCACTATCAGAACTGTCGGACCAAGCAGCCAACACGGGTTTAGGTTTCTTTTTATCAAATTTCGGTTTCTTATCATTCTTAGACTTACGATTCGGCAAATACTAGCAATGTGACCCTTTTGGTTGCATTGAAACATCGAATCTCGGATCCCACTTTGGACTTGCCTTTGTGGGCTTTGTAATCGAGCTTGGAGCCTTTGTTATACTTCAAGAACTTCTTGAAGTTTGAACCATAAGTGCAAAGTGTTCTCATCCTCACCGTCACTTTCGTGAGTCTCGGTCTCGATTTGCTTGGATTTAGCTCTCAACGCTATACCCTTGGTCTCAGGTTTCACTTGCTTGCGTGAGTTTAGCATACTCTCATGTACAAGCAATGAACCAATCAGTTCATCCTTTTTCAGAGTGTTCAAATCCTTAGCCTGTTGTATAGCCGTAACCATGGCGTCCCATTCTTGGGGCAGGCTTCTCAGGATTTTCTGAACAATCTTTTTGGATTTAAAGGTTTTACCTAGTGCAGTTAGTGTTGTGATAATATCAGTAAATCTGGTATCCATGTTACTGATTGTCTCATTTGAATCCATCCTAAATGATTCATATGCAAACATGAGTTGGTTAATTTTATTATCCTTAACTTGGTTATTTCCCTCATGACGCATTTCAAGATGATCCCAAATTTCCTTAGCAGTCTTACACCCTAAGACATACTTACCCTCAGCTGGACTTAAAGCATTAACAAGGATAGCAGTGGCCTTAGAGTTGAGAGTAATCTTTCGATTATCCTCATCATCTAGATCAGCTCTTTCCTTCTTAACACGGACTCTAACACCCTCATCACTCACTTCTTTTGTAGGAAGAAAGGGTCCATCCTCTATAATGTACCATAGACGGATGTCCATTGCTTCTACATGCAGTTTCATTGCTCTCTTCCATTGGATATAATCAGTACCATCAAAATATGGAGGTCTTGCCAAAGACAGTCCCTCACGAGGTGGCTGATTATGGCCCATGGAAGACATGTTAAATTACTCTAAGCGTTTAAATGAGGATGATATGATATACAATGCAAGTCAATGCACTTAACACTAATGTAGTGATACAATGCAAGATTACAATGCGAGTTTTAGACGGATTCAAATCGATGTAACAAAGATCTCGATTTGGATATTGTGTTGCAAGTGTTGTGTGCGCAAAGATTTAGTTCTTAAACGTTTATAAAAAAAAACGCAGATCGAGCGAGGTCTTTGAATCTATGATTCAAACAGACGGATCCTAAGCGATTTTAATTTTGTTTTAGCAAATAAAGGTAAAAACAAAGACCTTAGCGGTAGATGTAGAAAGTACAAGCAAAGACTATAATAACAGCATGAGATAGATATGCAGAACTTAGCACGAAGCTTGATTTATAGCATGCAATGACACAGATATCAAGCAGATGATACTAAAGCTGATTCACAAGAAACCAAGCTCCGATACCACTTGTTGGATCGTATATGCGCAAAATATATCCTAGAGGGGGGGGGTGAATAGGATAATACGGCTTTTTAAATTTTATTAATTCTTTTGGAGTTTCAATTAATTTAACCTAATATTGAAAATAAACTAGGCGGAAGATCTAGCTAGATTCAACGTATATAGATTAAATTTCTTGTGAACGGACAGAATTAGATTCTGTATAAATGTGTGTTCAGCCTGATTTAATTTAGCATGCAATTAAGGTGTGTTTCTAATCCTTTTAAAACACAGATTCAGATTTTATGTTTTAGCCTATACTGTGTGTGTAGCAATTAATCATGAGATATAATACTACACTATTCTGCATCAAATTCGGAAAAATAAAAGGGTTACAATGTGAAACGGTATTCGACTTGTTATAACTTTTAGATCACACTTGTAGTGATTAAATCTAAACCACGGTAGTGACAAAGTCACTAGGATTTAATCACGATTACTTTCTAAAAGGTAACACAATGAATAATACAAGCCTCGGTATCTAAAATAAACTAAGCCTTATTTCAACTCTCAGAAGAAAATACAACACTTAGAAAATAATAGATAAATATGAACTTACTGAGCAGAATCAAAAGACTCAAGAGAGTGAGAGGAACGGTGCAGAAGAAGAACATAAGAGACTCTGAAAGCAGTCTGAATGCAGTCCAGTCTAGTCCTATCCAGCTCGAGCAATCCCACACCTTGACTTTGTTTTGACTTCGGTATATTACTTAGAAGTAATACCAATGTATTACTTAAAAGAATATAAAGCAGCAGACAATTCTCAAATACAAGGCTGTTTTTAGTATGAGAGAAAAATGTTTGATCAGCTTAAGTTGACTGATCAGTTTTAATGTATATGATATATATAGGCAGTGGGGTGTGTGGAATGATGCATGAATTAAATGCAGCTGTAGGTGAGTGGGTGAGTGGGCTGTGTGGAGCTCGAGATTATTAAAGAGAGACTCTTCAGATTTTTAGTTAACAGCCCAAGGTGGCACACATAATAATTACTGCTATATCCCAACAACTTAAATGACAGTCATTAATTGCAAAGTTGATTTTCTATATGCATGCATGACATTAATTTTTATTATTAGGTTTTAGTCATATAAATGAACTAGTCTATATGAAATGCAATTGCCAATATATATCATATGTAGAGTTGTGTATATATATATATAATTAGTGTGAAACAAATATAGAGATAAGTTTGTTCACACTAAGTATATAATAGGACATCATTTCTGTGACATTTTAGCACATATCACATGAACACTGATTTTACAGATCAGTCCTTATACACATTTTAAATTACAGATAAGTACCATAACATGCAGGTTTTGTGAGGTGTGTGAGAGTGTGTTTTCTCAAGGATGGAGTGCAATCCTAGAGTCCGTCACAACATCAAACATACATTAAATCGATATGTGAGTGTGTGAGACTTGTGTAGACTGTAATATACCAAAGTAACACATAACATGTTATTAGACAGACACTGTTCTGAAAATATGTAGATTCTACTCTGAAATATGGATTTAAACATGAACAGATCTTTAAGTGACTTGGATAAACACTAAGGATTCAGATTTAATCAATGATGTGCATAGTATCATAAATTCTTTGACGGTTTCAGATTAAAACAGAGAGTAGTTTTTGTGAAATGCTCAGACACATGTAGCATAAGATCAAGCATTCTATCAGATAAACAGATAAACAAATGAACCAGTACATACATGCGTTCAACGATCTGGGAGACAAGACACATACTTAAAACACATAAGCATATTCAGATTACACATTCAGATTACACATTCAGATGTACAACATGCAAGAGACTCAAATTTTCCCAGATCAACATCTTAAGATTTAAAACCAGAAAAGTGATAGCCTTGATACCTGAGCCGATCTAAGATCAGATCGGTCCTTACCATACCATATTTGTTATTCTAAAGGGAAGAAGAAGTCTTTCTTCAAGTCAGCTCTGAATTTGACTATAGACGTCAATGACCGCTTCTTTTTTTTTTAAAACACTGTAAGTATCAGCAGTGAACCGCTTTAACGACCATCGACTTCTTCTTCGATTTTGATACACAGAACGATTTTATGAAGATGAAGGCATGACATTTTCTGGAGCGGATTTGGTAAGATGAAGAACCTATAAGTTTTCTGGGTTTGATTTCTTGGTGAAACATCTTTAGGGTGACTGAGAGAGATAAAGGCGTGGCTGCAATGGAGAAACAGTTTTAATGGAGGTTAGATATTCGAGGAGGAAGACGACTGAGAAAGAGGAAAATCAGTGACTGTTTTCTTGATGAAATTTTGATTGAGTTATATCAATAGAAAGAGGGGAAAGATGATAAGAGAAACGAGGTAAAAGTTTGTCTCTGGGCGGAAATGGCGGAGATCGCCATGGAAAAAGGAAGAGAGGCGGAGAGGAGAGAAATAAGAGAGACACCCTTTTTTGTTCTCGAAGAAAAGTGCGGCGATGGTAATTAGATTTTTAGGGTTTCAGGCTTTTATATCTTAGGACAATGAGCTGAGCTTTAGGGTTATAGAAGACTCGGTTCAGAGAGAATATAAACAAAGGACTGGGCCGGGTTATGGATAGGAAAAAGGCCCAAAGCGAAATTAAGAGAGGATTTATGGGCTGGGCCGAAATAAACAATGTCATTATCTTAATTTCATTGTTATTGTGTCGCACCGTATCATATTTAATAAATAATGATAATGAATATCAAATGTAATATTTGTTTTAATCATTTACGGTGTGATTGTGTGTGTAAGTGATTAGGGTACCTGCAAAATGGAAATAAGAATGCCGTTGTAAGTCATATGACTTCATAGCAGGTTAGTCGATAAAATATATATAACACATATAATTTGTATAAATGTAAAATTAATCAAACATATTTATATCAGATATTGTGGGCACAACAATTTCCCAACACCAAGTGCATCTATTTTATAGGAATTTGGATGGTAGTTCAATGCAACAACTAAATGGGGCATGTGGATGATCCATCATGGATGTAGCACCGGATGTGGCATTGGCCACCATTGAGAGAATTTGTGAGAACAATAGGCAATGAAGTTCGGGAAGAAGGCAATTGAAGCATAAAAAGCCACTTGTGACCACCGTGGTAGATGAGCCCGAAAGGAACTCCGAGTGGCATAATAAGGTGTTAGCCATGGAACAAAAAGTTGATGATTTGGCTCAAGAGAATAAGAAAGCCCGGTTATGTCAACTTTGTGGTGGTGAACATTCGGCTACAAATTGCACATCTCCAAATACACCACCAACAACTATTCCGATGAAAGCTCAAGTAGCATCTCAAGCCGGTACCTTAGTGGCTAATCCGAATTCATTGCAACAATCATTGATGAATGCCTACGCTTTAGGGCAATTGAATGCGGGGCAAATGGAATTCAACCCTCACACCACCTATGGAAATCCGGTGGTTGAACCTATGGATATGAGATTGATGTTGGACACACAACCCTATGATGCTAACTATATGGGGCAAGGGCGTGTCCAAAACTATGATTTTCAAGGAGTGCCTCAAAATTGGCATGAGAATCCAAACATAACTTGGGGACGATATTCAAATCAAGGGCAATCCTCTAGGCCTCAACAAAGCTCCTCGTATCAAGGCAATCAAGCTCCACGACAACAACAATCTGGAACTTACCAACATCCGAATGCTCATCAAAATTACTCTCAAGGGAGCTATTCTCAACCTCCACCTTTAGACCTCATTCCACAAAAGAGCTCCACCGATATTCTCTTGGAGCAAATTAACAAGACGTAGCAAGAGCATGGAAGAATGCTCCAAGATCAAGGAAGGACTCTACAAGAGCAAGGTCGTATACTTCAAGATCAAGTTTGGGAGTTGAGGGACATTAAAACTAATGCCACCATGTTCCAATCGGCAATAAGGAATCTTGATACTCAAGTAGGTCAATTGACCGAAAATGCTAATACCGCACCGGTTGGTGGCTTGCCAATTAATACCGTGAGGAACCCGAAGGGTGTCAATGCGATTTCTACAAGGAGTGGTAAGATGGTGGGTAGTGACATTGGTTTGAAGAAAAGGGTTGAAGATCATGGTAAGAGCAAAGAAGAATGATATGGTAGAAATGATAGTGAAGATCAAGTTGTTGGGGAACAAGATAATGAAGCTCACAAACAAGTTGAGGAGGCACCTAAAGCGCTAGCAAAGGGGACACAACCACTTCCAATCCACAAAGGAAAGGTACAAGTAGCAATGGTACGAATACTTCTTCTACACCTTTTGATTTAAGCACTTTACCTTTTCCCCTAGAGGTCCTAAGAAGGTTGTGTTGACCAAGAGTCAAAACAAGTTGAGATAAATATCCCGTTGGTTGATTCTATAGCTAACATGTCTTCGTATGTTAAGTTTTTGAAAGGGATATTGTCCAACAAGGCCAAAATGGATTAGGCTGTGTGCCTAAATGAAAAATTATCCACGGTCTTTCAAAACAAACTTCCGCCTAAAAAGAAAGACCCCAGATGTTTTTATATCCCTTACACCATTGGCTCTATTAGATTCCCAAAAGCTTTATGCGACCTAGGTGCTAGTGTGAATCTCATGCCTAGGAGTATCTATGAGAGGTTGGGCCTAGGTAGGTTGACCGAGACCAATATGACCAGACAAATGGACAATAGGACCCTTAGGAGACCCATGGGAATACTAGAGGATATGCTAGTTCAAGTTGATAAGTTTGTGTTCCCGGACGACTTCGTCGTGCTAGACATTGCGGAGGACCCTAGAAATTCACTTTTGCTAGGAAGACCTTTATTAGCTACCGGGGGGCCAATATGGATGTAGCAAAATGTGATATCACTATGAGAGTGGGAGACCAGAGTGTGACCATGAATGTGTTTGATGCCATTAAGTACCCTCATGATGATATTATGATGAAGTTGAGTCCATATATTCTTGTGTTTCCGAAGTCGCTAACACGCAGGGATATCAAGAGCCGATGGAGGAGTGCTTAATAAAAAATAGCACAATTCATGATGATAATGAAGAATTGCGGGAAGTGGCTTGTGAGTTGGAGGCAACGCCTTTTTTTGAGGCGTCATGGCATAAGTACTTGGAGCTTGGCCTAAACAGTGAGAAAATGAAGCCGTCTATTGAGGAGCCACCAAAGGACTTGGAACTATAGCCACTCCCGGAGCACCTTAAGTATGCTTTTCTTGAGTCCGAGAATTTGTTGCCTTTGATTATTTCTGCGGCACTAACATATTTGCAGGAAGAAAAGCTCATGAAAGTGCTAAGGAGACACAAAAAGGCCTTTGGATGGAAGATGGTTGATATCCGGGGTATTAGCCCCGAGATTTGCAAACACAAGATCATCTTGGAGGAAGACGTGAAACCGGTGAGGCAATGTCAAAGAAGGCTTAATCCACACCTTCAAGAGGTGGTGCTTAAAGACGTAGTGAAAATGCTTGAGCATGGAATCATCTACGCCATCTCAGATAGTGAGTGGGGAAGCCCTACTCAAGTGGTGCCTAAAAAGGGAGGTATGACCGTTCAACCTAATGAAAACAATGAAACGATCCCTACCCGTTTAGTCACCGGTTATCGTGTTTGCATTGACTATCGAAAATTGAATGATGCCACTAGGAAAGATCACTTCCCTTTGCCTTTTATTGATCAAATGCTAGAGATGTTAAGTGGTCATGCTTTTTATTGCTTTCTTGATGGTTTTAGTGGCTATTACCAAATTTGCATTGATCCTAAAGACTAAGAGAAAACTACCTTTACATGTCCCTATGGTACCTTTGTTAGGTGTGATGCCCGAAAGACAATTTTGTAATTGTTTTATTTAATAAATGAAATGATACTATTATTCATATTTGTTATTCTCATATTCACCGATGTGACAATAGTATTTACACTACAGAAAACCTTAAAGTATATCGTTTATGTAATCATTTAACTCAGTGTATGGGATATACATGGGAGGATTGAGTTAGTGAAGATGTACTTAAAAAAATACAATTAGCCCGTAGTGAAGTTAATCGAGAGTATCGGGTCTCTCCTTTAACGTGCTATTAATGCGCCCAGAACACAATAGGTGTGATTGTCTTATCCGGGCTTTCGGTTAAGAGAACCTAGTGGGGCATTTATATATGATAGATATATCATATAGGGCTGGACCGATTTGATTAGAGTTCACGATATAATTTCTTAATCGAGAAATCTTATCGAATCAATCGATGATCATATTTATGGATATATCTTAATCCTGAGGTGATCACAGTCAACTGCTTGAATCAGTATGAGGTTTGACTTGACGGTTAAGGATTACACCGAGTCTGTGATCCGAATTACCCCATCTTGGCATTATAATCGATTGAGTGAGTAGTCACGTGTTATCACAGATACGGAATCCATTCCTTCCATTTCGGAAGTAGATAGACGATTCCTTTATTTGTTAATCCTAGAAACCGATCGATCCATGGAGTTCATATTACAATCGATTAGCTACCAAAGTGAGTTGTATGAATTAATTGATCACTAGGGGTTAATGGTAAATAAGGATAAGAGGTTCGAAAAGGGTTAACGGTAACTTCCTCGATTTAGAATGAACAAATCATGGAGGATTAATCCATATGTAATGATTATATCAATGAACGCTTATTATCATTCTCGTGAGAAGATAAATATAATCTCATAATCGGAGGAGTGCAGTCACGGGATTATGGTGGCATATTCATGTGATTGATTTATCGAATATAATTATTCTGTTCGTAAGATAATTATTTATTTGATTAATCGGAGCCACTGATTATTAGTCCATGGTCCCCGACGTGCCTCCAAATATAGCATAGCTATTCTCGGACGTCGAATCCTAATAATATTAATTTAGTTTTTGTTAGAATTTAATTAAAACGATATGTGAATTAATTGTTTAGTGGACTATTAAATTAGTTGGGCTAAATAATTAAATATGTGAAAAAGACATTTTTTATAATCTTGGCCCAATTAGTGTGTTGTGGCTGAAAATATTATTGACTAGGTCAATAAGGAATTTTCGGCCAAGGTGTTGTATTATGGAACAAGAAATTGGTTTTCTTGTGTATTAATAAGACATGTGCACAAAATATTTATTGGATAAATATTTATGGTAAGAAATAAAGATAAAGATTATTCTAGATTTGTTCTAGAATATTTTGGGATTATCTTTCATTTATTGGATTTATTTATTTGCAAAATAAAATCCTTGGAGGACAATGATTACTCTCATATATAAAGAGAGTTCTCCCAACTCATACACACAACATAAATTTCGACTTCTACTTCTTAGAGAGGAGAAGAAAAATTTTCGGCCAAGGGGAAAAAAAAAAGGAAAATCTTGGAGGTTTTCCGGGTAGCATATCGGAAGGATTCGAGACGAGGATTTCCTTCCACCGGGAGTTGCTTGGATCACATGTGCGGAAGATCGTGGTGCTCTTCATACTTTCTTTCGTTCTTCCTATTGCAGTTCTTCTACTTGGATTTTGAGATCCAAGAGGTATGTTCTACAACCCCCTTATAGAGTAGATCTAGTTATTTTATTATGTGTAAATTATAGATCTAGATCCTTAAATCGCTTCCGTTGCGGATGGTATTACTAACAGTGGTATCAGTCGCCTGGTGATCTATATTTATACGTATAAAATATTAGATCTAGGAGTGGAAAACATGTAGTTTTTGTCCCAATTTTTTTTTCTTGGGGCCGATGCCTATATATATATTTTTTATGCTTATGAATGTCTTGGTTAAAGAGATGGATTGGAGTTGGTATTGTTTACCCGTAGATCCATTTTGTAGCTCTTTTGATTAGCATCACTTGAGTATAGGACTTGTAATTTAATTTTATGCAACTCGAAAATTGTAAAGATGGCTTCTTTGTAATTTTAATTTTGATCCGGGTTCGAGACGACGAAGATGATGTTGAACATCATGGTATTGAAGATCGTCAAGAAGGTAAAAACGGGAGGAGGCCGATTGTTTTATTTTTATTTTTCTTTCCGGCAAAAATTTTGGTCACAGAAATTTTTTTTCTTCCATGCGGCAATCTATTTGACCTAATCTATTTGATTTTTTTTTTAAGATTTGACCTGATGCTGCCGCATTAATTAAAAAAAAAACAATATATATATATTTTTTTCGTGACCTGTTTACAAAAAAAAGTCTTTTTTTAAAACAATTTGATAATATAGATATATATTTTTAATATATTGGTATATTACTACCTCTCTCCTCGCTCGTTCAGTGGTTCTCACAAGATCGAATGTTTGAGATCCGGAAGTTTCAAGATCAAGATCGAAGATCGAGATTTGAAGACTTAGAATTAGTTTTACTTTTCCTTAGAAAATAGGTTAGTCGGAGTATCAACGATCCATCTTGGTGTTTAAATTTTCCGCAATTCATTTTTATGTGTTTGATCATAAAATAGATATAAAATCGAATTGCCATGACATGCATCATATCATAAATCCACTCCATGCATACATGTAGAATTTTAATTTTGGTAATTAAAATAGGCATGTATACAAACTCGCGTAATTAGTTGAAATTTAATTAATACGTGGTAATTAATTAATTTAGTAACTAATTAAAGATCCGAGGACGGGTTATGAAATCGTTAAGCCTTTTCGGTGTGTGTTCTCGGTGAACCGCCTTGAAAGCCCAAACGAGATCACGTTTTCGATTCGTAGTGTCTACGAGATTGAATGATGGTAAAAGAACAATAAATATTGGATAAAACGGTTCATTTATAGGTTGGGTGGTCAATCGAGCTTCGTTCGACCGATCGAACCTCCTAGTGTGATGTATGCAAGGGGTCCGCAAGACTAAGCTACACCGGCGAGCGGAGGGTGATTCCTTCTTATCTCAATGGGGCTCTCTTGACCCGATTTCGTCCGACTGTCACATATGTTCCAACGAATAGGACGGGTAGGCTGGCCTACGTTACCGACACCATTCGGAATCCTTGATTTGATGTGCTTTTATGTTAACATCAAAAGACGTGGTTAGTTAACCCACCACCACTTCCAAAATATTGAGTGGGAGCAGGAGGCGACAACCAACCTCACGCCCTCTACTATAGATACAAGTAAGTGAGAGAAGGGTGACGCCGCGGGCGCTTTGATTTAAATCCCCTACGGATGGTGTTCATCCCTATCAACATTCATGGCTTGGTCTCCGAAAGGATAGGATTTCCGGTACTCGCCGGGTCACCGACCTATCCTACGACGGCACACTCGGGAGTACCTAAGAGATCCGATATAGTTGGTCACACTCATCATCAAGGGTATTCTTGATAATATCTAGGCTAAAAAGGAATGTAGTCAATGAATAAAGGGATGTTCGATTCTCGTGGGATGTTTGATTCTCACAAGTTATTCATTGATGAGATTGTCTCGATTTAACCGTCATCTCTTTGACCTACCCTACGGCGGCATCGAGATGCGAGGTTAAAACTGGAATGGTAGAGTAGACTTAATTTTAGTTTACAATTCCTAAAATAAACTTATATAGTAGTGTTAAACTTGAATTAATATGTCATTTTATTTACAGCATTATATCCCTTACTAAATTGCATATTAAATTAATAATTGACTAGTATTGACTTCTTTAAAAAGTGGAAAGTAACTAGGACGTTGAACTAGTTAATCGATAATGCAATTAATTTTCGGAAGAGATATTTTCTCTTAAGCTTTTTTGAAAACCAGAGTGACATACAGGTATGTCACTAGTGTCATTCGTGTCAAACGGAAGACAAACTTAGTTTGATCAAAGGTGATTTCGGACTTTGAAATTCTTCTAGTGAATTTTGAGTGTGTAGTGATTACACGAGTAATTTTCTAATTGAAAAATCGGAAAAGCATGAAGTGTTACTAGTTGGACGATATTTGGAATCGATAAACTAGTGGAAGCTTTATGACTTGTTGTTTTTCTAGAACATTAGAAAAGTGTAACTGACTACACACGTAACCGTTCCAATTGGAAAACCGGAAAGTCATGAAATGTTGCTAGTTATTTGGAATCGATGAACTAGTGGGAGTTCTATGATTTTTTGTTTTTCTGGAAACATTGGAACTATGTACGAAATATTTTCTAATCGAAAAAAATCGGAAAATCATAAAGCATTGCTCGTTAGACGGTATTTGGAACCGATAAACTAGTGGGAGCTTTAATGTTATGATTTGTTGTTTTTTCTGGTATATTAAAAAATCCGAGAAGTCCCGACGAGTAACACTCGAAATAGACATCCCACGGTTCAAGAGTAGTGTCTACTCAAACGAATCATTGGTTCAAGATCAAGTTTCCATTCACGGAAAGTCAAGAATGGGAGAATATGTCTAAAAGTGTTAGTCATCTAAACTAAGAAAACTTTAAGGCTGAACCGAAAAATTAATTAACTGAAAATCATAGGATAAGGACAGTGATTTTGGATCACCAACCTATGAATCCTTGGCGATTTTCTCGAGCCAAAGTTCTTTGGAAGAACAAGGTAGCAGTGCATTTAACGATTAAAAGAGTAAACAACGGGCAGTTAATTTTAGCTAGAATAGTGGGAGTGATATAAGGAAATGAATCTCGGATTCAATCCTTGGATATCGCGGGAAATTTATTTTCGGTTTAAGATTCGTTGGAACGAATGGATTTACCTTCTATTCGATAATTTGTTTGTCGTATAGAAAGTGAATATACCATTTGTAGTACGAATCCAAGACTCAGACTTTTGTTTGATAAAGTCAAAACCACTAAGAACTGCTGAAATATGTATACATAACACATCTTAAGAACTATTAAAAGCAATTGGTTTCTATATTTAGATAAACGCTTCTTCATATTCCATAGTTAGTGCATAGTCCCTAAAAGACAATACCTGAAGACTGGCTCAGGGTGATTCCTTTCTCCCAGTCTGGTTATATTGTCTCAAAGGTTCAATGACTAAGTTTCCTTTCAATCGGGAAAGGATAATGGTTATAAAGAAGTAACATAACTTGTTCATGACGACCTTCCGGGTCTGATGAAAGATACGAGCTAGTAGGAGCTTCCTAGTAGTGACTTCTTGTCTGATAACTATTCAAACACTACGGTAAGTTTATCCAAAATATTTTAAGGTTTCTCTGTTTTCAACAGAGATAGAGTATTCTATACTCGGAATAGGCCATTCATAGTCCTCGAGACTGATGCTCAGCCTGCCTCATTGTGACATGTTCTCACTAAATGAGAAACCGTTAAATTGCCTTATATAGTTTTTAGATGTGCTACAATACACTGCTTAACTCAATAAAGATATTGGAATCGAAATAACGGTTTACATTGAAATGTAAGACCAAGAAGTCTACCTACAATATGCTTTAGAATTTACGGATAAGGTGTGGATTTGGTTCACCCACTTCCATCAATATAAGCATTTAGCACATGGTGCTTGAAGGTAAGACTGGGAATTTCGCGCATACGTTCGGTCAATGACCATTCATGATATATCTTTTAACCTATTGTGTATAAAGGTTGGATATAGGATTCTTGAAATCGGAAGGCACAGCTTATCTTGTTGCATCCTTTCGATAGAGTCCATGAACAAAGAAAACCTTGAACCTTGAAACGCGTTTACTCAAGGTAGTTACTAATCGATTAAAATCAGACCACATCCAACATTGGTTGTTGGTGCTAACACTAAAATACTACTGAACTAGTTCAGAATTTCGATCCACCCAGTAAGTATTGGGAGTATGGTTTATCCATTACCCATTATGGGGTCTGTGGACTTTGTAGTCTGAGGATCGATTGATGACCTATGGCTCTTTTGTGAACAGATAGGATTACGATAATAGAGGTTGGTTTAATAGCCATAACCCCATGAATGGAGTTCGGTATCTCGATTCTGTTTCATGCTCTTGTAGAACCACCTGAGCGCCTCAGCCCAAAGTGGGAGTAATTGGATCTACACGAAAAGAGTAGAATGAATAGGAAAGTTTATCTTTCAGTGCAAAGCTTGAGTGGTCTAGGGGTAATTCCCTAAGAAGTAGAGAGTTAATCAGACCTTGGACTCTCTTACCACTTAGTATTGCATGATTTCATTCAAAATCAGAAAATAGGGGTGATTCCCTGAGACTTTTTTGCCAAAAACGGAGTCTGGATTCATTCGGAACAAAAGGGTATTGCCTTATGAACTTATGACAGGATGACTGTCAAGGCTTATGTCCTTTGTGGATAAACAGCAAACCTCTCGGTCATTGGAAGTCATATACTTCTACAATATGTGGATTTGACCAGAATATTGATAAGTATTTTGCAGACTGGATATCAATTTTAGTACAGTAGTGAATATATACATTAGTGTTTGTGAAGGATAACACTGCACCAGTTGGGATCAACATGGGTGTGTTATCTGAAGTCAGAATCTGACAATGCCACAATTCTCTGCAACAGAGATTTGGACAACATCCTAAAGAGTTTGTCTCGGTCGAATTCATTAGAATCAGTCACTGGTTTCCCATCCATCTTATTGGTTAAGATGATGAATCTGTGTATGCAACATTCAACGAGGAAGTTCTACCCTATGCCTCAGGAATGACTCTCTAAATCTTTGGATCAAGAGAAATAGGATAGATTCTCTTTCTAGTAAGAGATGGTCAGGTTATTGAACGTCAACTTTGATCGAATCTTAGATTCGGCGGTTAACAAAGCAAGTTTAGTATGTCCTTTAGTATTTTGAGAGAACGAGGAACAATATGCGAACATATTCATGTGTGAACTTGGATATGTGTGATACACTGATTTTGACTTTAAGTCAGATTGAGGATGATCGTTAAGTCGATCTCGGCTCTGTTTACTCTTGTGTTGAAGCTATTGCCTGGAGGAATCCAAAGAATGCCAACTCGACTTTAACTAGTTGGGTGATTAGCGGCTTTTGTAGTAGCTAGAGAGGCGATATAGCTTAAGGATTTCCTTTTCATATCTGGGAGTGATTCTAGATATGGAAGGCGATACCACATCATTGTCCACACGATGAAGGGGTAGCTTATAAGGATTTTCGAAATCACTAGTGTTCAAAAGCATATTGGGAAGGTACCACATGATTAGATGGACCGGTAACGTTTTGATTCTACGGATCGTCTCGAGCCGACAACCTGACTAATCATTAAGACCCATGATATTTAGATGTAGGTACTCCCCGAGTCACTGACCTATCCTACGACGGTACACTCGGAGTGTACTTTGTCATCTACAATGGTTATGATATGCTTAATGGGTACTAGAAGACGGGATGGGTCTCCATTGCTTTAGAGCAAGTGGGAGATGTAGTTTGTTGTAGTTTAAATAATATGGTGTGCTCTAAAACAATTAATCACATGCTTTAGTGCAAGTGGGAGATTGTTAGGTGTGATGTCCGAAAGACAATTTTGTAATTGTTTTATTTAATAAATGAAATGATATTATTATTCATATTTATTATTCTCATATTCACCGATGTGACAATAGTATTTACACTACTGTAAAACCCTAAAGTATATCGTTTATGTAATCACTTAACTCGGTGTATGGGATATACACGGGAGGATTGAGTTAGTGAAGATGTACTTAAAAAAATACAATTAGCCCATAGTGAAGTTAATCGAGAGCATCGGGTCTCTCCTTTAACGTGCTATTAATGCGCCCAGAACACAATAGGTGTGATTGTCTTATCCGGACTTTCGGTTAAGAGAACCTAGTGGGGTATTTATATATGATAGATATATCATATGTATTTGGACCGATTTGATTAGAGTTCACGATATAATTCCGTAATCGAGAAGTCTTATCGAATCAATCGATGATCATATTTATGGATATATCTTAATCCTGAGGTGATCACAGTCAACTGCTTGAATCAGTATGAGGTTTGACTTGACGGTTAAGGATTACACTGAGTCTGTGATCTAAATTACCCCATCTTGGCATTATACTGGATTGAGTGAGTAGTCTGTGTTATCACAGATACGGAATCCATTCCTTCCATTTCTGGAAGTAGATAGACAGTTCCCTTATTTGTTAATCTTAGAAACCGATCGATCCATGGAGTTCATATTACATCGATTAGCTACCAAAGTGAGTTGTATGAATTAATTGATCACTAGGGGTTAATGGTAAATAAGGATAAGAGGTTTCGAAAAGGGTTAACGGTAACTTCCCGATTTAGAATGAGCAATCTATGGATGATTAATCCATATGTAATGATTATATCAATGGACGCTTATTATCATTCTCGTGAGGAGATAAATATAATCTCATAATCGGAGAAGTGCAATACCACGGGATTATGGTGGCATATTCTCGTGATTGATTTATCGAATATAATTATTCGCTCGTAAGATAATTATTTATTTGATTTATCGGAGCCGCGATTATTAGTCCATGGTCCCCGACGCGTGCTTCCAATATAGCATAGCTATTCTCGGACGTCGAATCCTAATAATATTAATTTAGTTCTTGTTAGAATTTAATTAAAACGATATGTGAATTAATTGTTTAGTGGACTATTAAATTAGTTGGGCTAAATAATTAAATATGTGAAAAAGACATTTTTCATAATCTTGACCCAATTAGTGTGTTGTGGCCGAAAATATTATTGACTAGGTCAATAAGGAATTTTCGGCCAAGGTGTTGTATTATGGAACAAGAAATTGGTTTTCTTGTGTATTAATAAGACATGTGCACAAAATATTTATTGGATAAATATTTATGGTAAGAAATAAAGATAAAGATTATTCTAGATTTGTTCTAGAATATTTTGGGATTATCTTTTATTTATTGGATATATTTATTTGCAAAATAAAATCCTTGGAGGACAAGGATTACTCTCCTATATAAAGAGAATTCTCCCAACTCATACACACAACATAAATTTCGACTTCTACCTCTTAGAGAGGAGAAGGAAAATTTTTGGCCAAGGGGAAAAAAATGGAAAATCTTGGAGGTTTTCTGGGTAGCATATCGGAAGGATTCGAGGCGAGGATTTCCTTCCACCGGGAGTTGCTTGGATCACACGTGCGGAAGATCGTGGTGCTCTTCATACTTTCTTTCGTTCTTCCTATTGCAATTCTTCTACATGGATTTTGAGATCCAAGAGGTATGTTCTACAACCCCCTTGTAGAGTGAATCTAGTTATTTTATTATGTGTAAATTATAGATCTAGATCCTTAAATCTCTTCCGTTGCGGATGGTATTACTAACAACCTTTGCATTTAAACGGATGCCTTTCGGGTTGTGTAATGCACCCGCGACATTCCAAATATGCATGACGGCTATCTTTGCGGACATGATTGAGAAATTCTTGGAAGTCTTTATGGATGACTTTAGTGTCTTTGGAGACTCCTTTGATTATTGTTTGAGTAATCTTGATAAAGTTTTGCAAAGGTGTGAAGACACCAATCTTGTGCTTAATTGGGAAAAGTGTCATTTCATGGTAGAAGAGGGCATAGTGTTAGGCCATAAGATTTCACGTAAGGGGATCGAAGTTGATAGAGCCAAGGTTGTGGCAAATGAAAATTTGCCCGTCCCACGAACTTGAAGACCCTTCGGGCTTTTCTTAGTCATGCGGGTTTTTACCGGTGCTTTATCAATGACTTCTCCAAGATTGCTAGGCCACTCACACTTTTACTCACTAAAGACACTTCCTTCATTTTCACTCAAGAGTGCATTGATGCCTTTCATATGCTTAAGAAGTCATTAGTGACCGCACCTATTCTAGTTGCACTTGATTGGTCAAAATAGTTTGAGGTTATGTGTGATGCTATTGACATTGCCGTAGAGGTTGTTTTAGGGCAGAAAATTGATAGGATATTTAAGCCTATCTACTACTCTAGTCACACACTTAATCCCGCACAATCTAAGTATGCCACGACCGAAAAAGAATTGCTTGCTGTTGTTTTTGCTTTCGATAAGTTTCGGTCGTATTATGCTGCGTTGATGTACTTGTTTGCAAAGCAAGAGGCAAAACCCCGCTTATTGCGGTGGATTTTGCTTCTTCAAGAGTTTGATGTGCAGATTAAGGATCGAAAGGGTTGTGAAAACGTGGTGGCGGATCACTTGAGTCATATGAAGTTAGATAAGAAAGTGAAAAGATTTGACCGGGAAATTAATGAATCATTCCCGAATGAGCAGTTGATGGTGGTTGATGTGATGCTACCGGTTAAAAGGAGTGCTAATGAGCAACGGGGTAGGTATGGTGACCCTTGGTATGCCCTTTTTGTAAACTTTCTTGCTTATGGTTATGTGGACCCTAGTTTAAAGGATTACCAACGCAAGAAGTTTTACAGTGATGTTCGATACTACTTGTGGGATGACCCATATCTATTTAGACGTTGCTCAGATGGTATAATTAGGAGGTGTGTGCATGATGGCGAGATTAGAAATATCCTTTCATTTTGCCATGACCGGGAAGCCGGTGGTCATCTTGCGGGGGATAGAACCGCTCTTAAAGTGCTCCAAAGTGGATTTTATTGGACAACTATCTTTTGTGACTCCTATGCCTATGTGAAAGCTTGTGACGCGTGTCAACGGGTAGGTAGAATCTCTAGGAGAAATAAGATGCCCAAAAGCCCATCTTAGAGTGTGAGGTGTTTGATGTTTGGGGGCGGGATTTTACGTGACCTTATCCTTCATCACACAATAACAAGTACATCCTAGTTGCATGTGATTACGTGTCGCAATGGGTAGAAGCCATAGCATCCCCTAAAAATGATAGAAATGTGGTAATCCGGTTCATTAAGAAGAATATATTTGCTCGTTTTGGGGTGCCACGTGCTATTATTAGTGATAACGGTAGTCACTTCCACAACCGTCCTTTTAACACTCTTCTAGCCAAGTATGGGGTTAAGCATAAGTTAGGGACAACCTACCACCCCCAAACTAGTGGCCAAGGGGAAGTGAGTAACCGGGGGATTAAGCGTATCCTTGAGAAAACTGTTAATTCACACCCTAAGGATTGGGCAAATAAGTTAGATGATGCGTTATGGGCCCTTAGAACTGCCTTTAAGACTCCCATAGGTATGTCCCCTTACATGTTGGTGTATGGGAAGTCTTGTCACCTACCCGTAGAGCTTGAGCACAAGGCATATTGGGCCACCCGGTTCTTAAACATTGACGATGGTTTAATTGGTGATAGGCGGTTAGCACAGTTGAACGAGTTAGATGAGTTTCGCCTTAGAGCTTACGAGAGTGCGAGAGACTATAAGGAAAAGACTAAGTTACTTCATGATAGAGCCATTAAGCCCCGAGAGTTTAAGGAATGTGACGAAGTCCTCCTTTATAACACTCGCCTTCACATTTTTCAAGGAAAACTCAAATCTCGATGGTCGGGTCCTTATATAGTTTCTAAGGTCTACCAAGGGGACGTTTGTTACAAATGGTCTCCGGTTGAAGAAGTATGAAAGACTACATTTCGATGAGGCACTCGAGGTTATTCTCCTTAAGGATCCCGTCCCTTGTGTTGGTTCGTGCGAGTCTTGTCAAGGACTCTAAACTTGACAATCAAATCGTATAATTCCATCAAACTTCTTTCTATCCACCAATTCCACATTTGTGTCAACAGTATATCTCAAAAGTTGACGCCGTATAAGTCATTCCGTCGAGCCAACAACGTAAAACAAAGGCGCTTGGGGGAGGCAACCCACCGTTTCTCTGTTTTTCATTAGTTTTTAGGTGTTAGGAGTGGTCTAGGGTGTTTATTTGGGAAAGTTTGGCTCAAAAATACCTTTTTTGGTGTTTCAACAGTTTTAGCGCACGCCTGAGAGCTTGGCGCGTGCCAAAATTTAGGCCACTTTCTGCTTAGCCTCTGTTTAACTTCAGCGCCCGCCAAAGTGCGTAGCTCCCGCCGAGGTTTGACTGAGTGTTCAGGTTGCTAACTGCCTTTTTTTGGCACACGCCAACATCTTCAGCGCGCGCCGAGCTTCAACAGAGCCTTGTGTCTTTGTCCCTTCCTTTTTAGCGCCCGCTAATAAATTTAGCGCACGCTGAACCTTGACAGAGTCCTAGCCCGTTTCAGTTGCCCTTTTTAGCGCACGCCAGGTCCGTCGGCGTGCGCCAATCCTGATTATATAGGTTTTTTTCCACCGGCTCCTCTTTCATTTCACCTTATCCCTCCTTTAAACTCTCAATTGTTTTCCGGCCTCCATACCTACACATTCACCATTTTTGTCCCTTTGCTCCATAAATCCACCCTCCACCTCCTATACCCAAAACCCTTTTCCCAAATTTCCTCCTCTCGTTCACCTTGAGCCCTTATCTCGGAGTTTCTCTCCCAGCATTCGAAGCCCTGCCGCTGCCAAACCCCATTACCTCCGCTCTATAGTTTTTCCGGCCGGCCACCGCTCGTTCTCACTGAGTTGAGCATGGCATCCCTCCTTCACCTTGTTTTGGCTCTGATTTGGTAAGTACGGCCTACTCCTCTCGTCAATTTTGTTCTTTAGGGTTTGTTCTCTTGCAATTTCATCTTTTGACCCTTCATTTGACTTGATTTCATTTCATTTTTTTTGCTCTGTTTTGCTCTATTGGTGACTGTGGTGTTGGTTGTTGGTGTCGGTATTGGTGATGGTGGCTGGGGTTTGTTCTTGCATTGGTGTCTTTGTGGATGGTGGATGGGTTGTTTCTCCTTTGGTTTGGTTGGGTTGGTGATGTTGTGCTGGGGTTGTAGTTGTATTGGTGTTGTTGTGGTGGTATTGGTTTTTGGTGATGAATTGTATGGGTTTGTTCTTGAACAGCTGGTTTTGTGTTGATTTTCTGGTGGTGGCTGGGGCTTGTTTTTGAATTGGTGTTGTTGTGGTGGTGTTAACCCGTTCTTGTCATCCCCTTAGGCTTATGGCACCTAAACTTTCCCAACCCGAAGCCTCTTCCTCCGGTAAAGGCAACGGTAAGGCCAAGGCCAAAGCTCCGGCTAAGGCCAAGGCCAATCCCCCAAAAAGGGCCCGAACCGAACAACCCACGCTCATAATCCATAGTCCTACTGGTACCCTTTCTAACCCCCTAGAGGCCCTCGTCTTCCAAACGACCCACTTCCCTTAGAACATCGTTTTATCTCAACCCCAGCCTACCGCAACTATATGCAAGTTTACCGAAAGAAGAGTGCCACCCTTGAGCGAGCCCTTGATGGTTCTAAGGTTGACAACAACTTTGTCCAGAACCTTAAGGACCGTAAGTGGGAGAAACTCATGACTGCACCCGTCAATCCACCTAACATGTCCATTGTCCGTGAATTTTGGGGTAGTTTCTCGGTGGTTGACCTTGAGAGTGGTGTAGTAACAGTAAGAGGTGTTGACATCCCCTTCTCCCCTGAGGCCATCAACTAACATCTTTCTATCCCCGAAGTACCCGATGAGGCCGATTACAAAACCATCCTTGATGCTAAGAGAGCTGGGGGTGTGGATCACCAAGAGGATGGGAGGTTAGCCCTTTGTCCGCAAGTACCTTGGAACCTCAATAACTCGGGAGTCCGGCTCGATATTAGTGCCCCAGAATGGCCGGTTGATTCGAGAGTCATTTCCCACTTCGTCCTTATCCGTCTCCGGCCTCATGAGAACATTACCAACCTTAAGCTCCCTGACTTTGACTTAATCAATGCTTTGCACCTCAATCTTCCAATCAACGTTGGTAAGGTTATCAACGAATCTTTCAAGGATGTCCGTAACGACCGTTCTAGGAGCATTATCTTCCCACACCTCATTTGCGAGCTTGCCCATGGTGTCCAAGTTCCTATTTATGATGATGATGACACTAGTGGGAAGAAATCGGGCTGGATTGTTCGACAGAGTCACTTAGCACGTCATATCCGTGCGCCCTCAAACATCCCATCTTCCTCCAGAGCTCCTAGGACACCTCTAGCCGATCTTCTGCCCCACCATCCTCCACTCTTTCCTCCTTTGAGAGGCACATGTATACTGCTGCCACCATGCAGAGGGAGTGGGCGGAAGATCAGAGGCTCGTCCTTGCTAGCATTGTCAAGGCCCTGCATGCTTCTAGTGGCCCTTCTATCCAGGATACCCTCCGTGATCCCGCTGATTCCTATGCTTATCCTGGAGAGCTAGATACTTTCATCACCAGGGCTGATTTTCTTGGGAGGGGAGCCAGGGAGACTGAGACTCGTGAGGGCGGTGAAGGTGATAGTGGTGACGGTTCAGAGGAGAGTGATGAGGAGGCTGCAGATTCTGCTGATGGTAGTTCTTCGGAGGGCAATAAGGTGGTTATAGACACGTCAGTTCAAGGTATAGGTAGCACAGGTGTGGCGGTTGACGCTTAGGTAGGTTCGGTCACTGCTGAGGGGGATCAGTCAGTTCCAGGAGTTGCCCCGACACAGGCTTCTGTTGATCCAGAGTCCACCACAGATCCAGCTGCAAAGTTCTTTCTTGATGAGCTGACTCAGGACTAGGTCTAAGGCTTTATTTTTCCATACCTATTTTACGCTGGGCCTAGTACTACATCTGTAGATTTTGACTATTTTAGATTTGTAAGCCCTCAAGGGCATCTGACTTTTTATTTCTTCTTTTCTTTGTACTGCACTTGGATTGGTATCACTTTGGCCCGTTTTGTCCCTTATTTTATGCATGGTTGTTTGTTTCACATTTTCTTATCTTTTTATCTCATGTGATCCGAGTTTGGTACCCTTGGTTTCGTATGCTAGTGTATGTGACATTGCACTTTTTGATTGTATCTCGATATTTGTTGCTTGTGTTTGAGCACGCGGGTTGTACCCCATGCATGAGTTTCATGGTTTTTCTTTTTTGCTTCAGATACTCGATGATGGAGCTTCGTGGATGTGTCCCATGCACTCTTTCGTGCCTTTCTGCCGGGTTGAGCTAAGCCTTCTTTTCTTTTTCATTCACACACTGAGGACAGTGCTGCATTTACAGTGGGGGGTAGTAGGCTTAGCTATGATAAATGCTTCGTTGATTGTAGCCATTGTTCCATATGCTTATCGTTCAGTCACTACTTCAGTAAAATTTGAGTTATTTTTAAAATTTTCCAAGGTTTTGATGTTGTATTCGTATGTTGAGCCTTCACTTTGATAGGATAAACGGTTTAGTGAATGTTTGAATGCATGTTACTTGGCTTACTACCTTATCTTGGAGACGGGATTTTCACGCACGTATAGCTTTGACTTCGTAAACCAGGTGACTAGTGACCGATTATGGTAGACTTAGGCACAATTCGGCTACCTGGAACTCATACCATTAACTTCGAGACGAAATAGAAAGTCCGACCTTGGTAGAGTTTGGGACGACAGTTATGGCATTTCTTTGACCTAACTAGAGCCAAATAGCCATTCCATGATATATTTCACAGTAACCCCTCTAAGCCTTGGTAGGATGGTTAGACCCCCATCCGACACTTAGCCATTCGTATTTAGCCCGTAATTTCCCGACCCGCAAGCCTTATTTGTGGTCTACATTCCCTTGAACACCCTACGAGTTAAGCTTAATCTTTTCACTTTGAGCACACTTGCTGGTGGTAGAGGAGTACATATGTATAGAGGAGTTGGTTTTTACGAGCTATTTTACGATTAGGAGGGTGGAGCTCATTCTTATATAGTATGTACGTGATGGCCTTTGACTCAAACTTAGTAATGTGTATAATGCAGCTTTCCAAAATATATATAAAAAAAAGGAAAAAAAAAGAAAAGTGAAAAAGTAAAAAGAAAATGAAATGAATCAAAGGAAGCTTGCAATAAAGTCAATAAAAGTGTAGTAAATGTTGAGTCAAAGAAAGCCAAGTGTTTTAGGATTCATATTTTGATCTTGTTATATGATGTTTTTGGGACGAGTCCTTAGTATAGAAACATGATTCTTGTATGTTTTTGCCTCGTTGCACTTGAGACATAGTGCAATATGGAATTTTATTTCTTGGATCATGTTTCTAGTTTCAGTTTGAGCTAGAGAAGGGTAGAGCTAGCAACATTTTGGATTGTACACCCCGTTATTAAGCTTGTTCGTTTTGTCTCTTTCTTGTTTTATTCCCCAGACCTTCCCTTCGGTTAGCCCCGTCCCTAGCCTAACGTTACAACCGTGCAAGTCCTACTCGACCTTAGCCTCGGTTGGCCGCGATTAGTGGAGATGCTTATGAAGTATGAGCCTATGGTGTAGTCGCAACAACCTAGCATTCATAATCCAAACCGGTGAACCGTGGTAAATGTAGGAAAAGATATTCACACACTCACATCCCGTTTGCTTGATAAGGTAGGGTTAAGTTGTATGCATTTACTCATTTACTTCCTGGTTATCTTTAATGTGTGATTGACTCGACC
Source organism: Gentiana macrophylla (assembly GCA_026214975.1). Lineage (NCBI taxonomy): Eukaryota > Viridiplantae > Streptophyta > Magnoliopsida > Gentianales > Gentianaceae > Gentiana > Gentiana macrophylla. The sequence goes on from CM047814.1 coordinate 75,976,100, forward strand.
TACGCGTGTAACATTGACTCTTTGGTTTCTTTTAAAACGCTCATTTTTCTCGAGGGCGAGCAAACGCTAAGTGGGGGGGGGGGGTGATTGATGAGAGTCAACTTTACTATGCTCCGGTGCATGTTTCAACCCCCATTTACGGCACTTTTGGTTCATTCCGGGTAGTTTTAGACCGTATTTAGGGCAAAAATCACATTGCACATCTATCATGAGGTAAATCGTAATCAAGATGGAAAACCTCGGCATTTTACGATGTTTTGGCCCTTTTTCGAGCCCTAGTTATCTTGCGGAGTTATGCTCGGTTTGTGTTAAATTTTGTGACGCAGGATGTAGGCGTTCGTAAGCCCGGGAGATAAGGCATGGAGCGTATAAAGATGAAACAAATGGTTGGAGATATAAGAAAATAGAGAAAAGTGAAGAAACTGGAGCCTAAAGGTGTTTAGCGCGCGCCAACAGCTTTGGGGCACGCCAAAGATCAAGCAGAACTTCCAGCAAGACACATAACAAATTTGGGGCGTGCCAAAAGGGTTGGGGCACGCCAAGATGGAACAGAGACTTCCCAGAATCACACATCAGTTTTGGGGCGCGCCAAAAGCACTTTTTCTGCACATTTTTTTGGAGCATATAAATACTTGTTGCACAGATTTTTAACGAACTTCTACACACTTTTACACTTTCAGACTTACACATTTTACTCTCTAGGTCGACCTCTTCCTCTTTTCTTCCCTAGATTCACTCTTACACCATATTTTACTTAAATTAAGCACAATCTAGCTTAGTTTCTAGCTCAACTATCTCTAATTTTGCATTTTGGACCTTCTTCCTCACCAATTGACATGGGTGTTGATGAAACTTGATGTAAAGCCAACTTTCTGCGATTTTAGTAATTGATAGCATTCCCTTTCTTGTTTTATGGATCTAATTCTCGTTTTGATTGTTATTTCTTGTTTTGTGATGAGTAGCTAAACATATCATAGTCAAATCATTTGCAGATTGAAGGAATCACCCTCTAGTTGATGAAATTGGGAATGGGTAGTGCTTAATTGATGTTGTATCGACGAATTCATGTCTTAAACTTGTTTTTAATGCTTGAATTAAACTGTACACCTAGTTCATGAACACACACACCACTTTTATAAATGTATGTTGCGAAGGGGTGTGGGAAAAGGGGTTTTAAGATCATTTCTTATAATCAACTGAGTTGTTTAGATTGATTAGGGAGTAAGGTTCAATCGGTTGTGAAATCGAGCAACTCTAGCGCGTTAATATTGTTTCGGTCAGTTAAATCCTTAAAGGCGGACTATGGAACCGGGAAAAGGGTACTAGGTTGTTGTATGGCGTCTAGTACTATCTTAGGAATTTGCACCCATGAATGAGTCGATGTAAGTGTTAGGATGGTTGGTTGGTAGTTTCCATTCCCGAGATAATCGATTAGAGGGGTGAAAGTATTCAATTGGATCGTGATTTGGCTATGTCTCTTTCTCTCTTTATCTCTAGTTTAAATATTGTTTTAGCATAATTGAACCGTGAACAACCTTTGATTGACCTAAACTAAGTACAAAGACGACTTTGGTACTCGATTGATTCCTCGTGGGATATGACCTTGCTCACCTCTATAGTATTTCCGACCCGTTACTCTGCCGGTTAAGGTTGGTCATCAGTATGGAACTCGAATTTGGATACATACATGTGTGTGGATTTTATAGCATAAATTTTTTACTATAGATGCATGTTTTATAGATGATAACCCAAAACACAACCCAAACCAACCCGAAACCAACCCATTGGGTTTTATAGTCATTTGGTTTGGTTTGGGTTAGTATTTTCTTGAACCAACCCGATTTATACTATGTAAAAACCTAAACCAAGTCGACCCAACCCAACCCAACCCAAGCTCAGCCCTAGTCGTATTTGCACAAAATTCGAATTTGGAGGAGTTGAAAATAAATTCGACATATATATTTTGTTTATCGCATAAACCAATTTATTACAGAATGTATGATAATATATCTTGTATACAATTGTGATAAAGAAACCATGATAATGATTATGGTTGATGAGAACTCGACTCTCTTTAAATGGTTTGATACTTAAATGTCTCTAGTCGTATGTACTATTAAATGTGACATTAATATTACGATTAGACTAGCATATCTTAGATGTCTTCTGTCTTATGAATATACAGATAAATCTCATTTATCAAAGTGTAGGGACACTTGGACTGTACATGGACATGTAGTAGAGAATGCGTATGTTAGATTGACCCATTTACTTTATTAAGTGTCACACTATGTGACAGTTGTGTAATTATCATTAGATCCGAGTTTTCATAACATCACGCTGTGGATTGTCATGTTTGGACGCTATTGGGGTCTCATCTAATCACGGGGCGATCATGGCTAGTGCTTGGGGTATGATATTGAATCATGCGTATGATTTATGTTGCTCGCCCGGAAATCGCGTATCCTAATAGCAGAAGTAAATATCCGAAAATGACTTCTTATAATGAATGTCTTATCCTCTAACATCTTTGCAAAGCAGAAGTAATGAGTTACTTCGAGAGATTAGGATATCCAGATTATAAGATACGGTCGTTAATGATTTGACACTCTCGAGCTACGACCGTATGGATATTATGTCAGCGATACGATTCTATTTACACGGTAACCGTTTACATGAAAGGTAGTAGTCAATGCACTTGACTCTTTCGATGATTGGAGGTCATGACGAGTTGCTAGACGGTAATCATGATTGTTAGGTGTGAAAGGAATTTTGGTAATTGTACATTATACTTACAGAAAACATATTCGGAAACTTATCGGCTCACACATTTGAACATCTAGCCGGAAATAAAACGTGGTTATAGTGATAACCAAATGAGAATTATTTATCACGACTAGAAAGTGTTTTAGTGATATATTAATATAGTGGTATTTATTTATTATGAATAAAATAATACAAGATATTGAATATATATATATATATATATATATATATATATATATATAGTGTATGTGTGTGTGTGTGTGGCACCATCTATGTGTGTATATGATACACATGTATTTTGAAATTTAATTAATGAATTATTCAATATAAGATATTTAAATAAAAGATAAATCAATTAACGAAGATTTATTTCCTTAATTCCTTATTTTATTGGGAAACTAATTTCTTTCTCCTTACTTCAAGCAGGAAGTTTCTCCCTAGGGATTTGGGAGACATACGGGTAGAGCTATTAAACGAACCGAGCGTTCACGAACAAGACTCGAACTCGGCTCGTTTAAGCTCGTTCATTTATGCTATCGAGCCGATCGGGTTCTCCTGCTCGTTTACTAAACGAGTGAACACAAGCCTGCTCGTGAATGCTCGATAGTGTTCGCGAACTTATATATTATATAATATAAATAATAAATATAAATCATATATACACATAATTGTTTTTTTAGGGAATATATACACATAAATAATTTAACAAATAACAAATATTTTGTGGATGTTTGATTAAACGAGTGTTTGGGTTGAATAATGGATATATTGGATATAAACAAATCATTCCCTTTAAAAAAAATACTATTGAACGAGCCGAACTTGAGTTCGAGCCTGTTCGCGAGTTTCATATCGAGCTCGAGCTCGAACATTTTTTATACTTATCGAGCCGAGCTCGAACAGGCTTTTAGGCTCGTTTGTGTTAACGAGTCGAGTTTGAACATCAGCTACTCGGCTCGGCTCGGCTCGTTAACAGCACAAACGGGGTGCCACTTCCCTTATATAAGTGAACTGGGAGTCAAACTCTTTAGTATCACAATTACACAAGTATTATTTTACTAGAAAATAATATAGCTTCCTAGAGAGTGTTTTGAGAGTAAAAAAAAGTCAGTCTAGTAATTGAGTTTTTCCAATAGCAATCCAAACAATGATTTCCGTAGGAGGTTCGCGTGGATAAAAGGTAGAGGCTGAACACTTGGGCGGCTCCGTGAGTCTGGAGCATGAAAATTCTTGGTTATCGCTAGTGTGGCAATCTCTCGCAACACTTGCACAATTTTTTTTAAAATAATGTTCACACCAAGGTTCGATCTCATGATCTCTGGCTCTGAAACCATGGTAGGATCAAGCGCTTACCGTTCTACTAAAACCAATTGGTGGTAGTAAATGTGCTACTATATTTCCTTATATATTGAAGATATTCTTTGGATAAAGAAATATACTAGCGTCTTTACTACCAGCAATTGTTTTATTACAACGGTAAGCGCTTGATTTTTAACACTAATGCTATATTAGGGCAAAATTAGGATTTTAGTCCTCTAACTTGGCCTATTTTGGATTTTAGTCATGTTCCAGCTCCGGTAAGACAAATGGTCCTCTAAGTTGGCTTTTTTTTTTGGATTTTAGTCCTATCCGCCGGTTTACGCTGACTGGACACCGGAATCATCAAAAATTGCTTATGTGGACGCCATATCGGCTATGACGTGTCAAATAAAGAATATTCTATTTTTTCCCTTCAATATATCCAATTCCTTTTTTATTTAATAAATCCAACTCCTAATCCCCAACCCCCAATTTCATAGCGTTAATTGCTCAAATTTCTCCTATCTCATTTGCATCTTCCAATGATCGATCGACTGCTACCGCCAGATATCTCAATTGCTTAGCCCTCCTCTTTCTTTTGCATCTTACCAAAGAAAATTCATCGCTTGATTTCTCCGATATGCCTACTTTTTCGCGGAAATGTCATATTTTTCCAAAATTTCTTAAATCTCCCAAGATCAATAATCGGGAGATGGTTCAGCAAGAACAAAGATTAGAGTTAGGATTATGGGTTCTTTAAGAATCAATTTCTTTCACTTGAAATCGAAGCAAAGCAGTTTGATTTTTAGTCATCATCCGAACCGAAACTTCACCTTCCTCCTACGTTGATGGAGGAGTAATCATGGGAAGCGTATGATGAGCAATGAAATTGGGGATTTTAGTTATCACCTGGGAAAAGTACACCCTTTTCTTCGCAAGCAAAGAGTCGGTTAAAAACTATTTACAAAATGATGAACAAGAAAATTGAATTAAGAAATCCCATTGTGATTTGTGGCTGCATCTTTTAAGGAGCTTGGCCTTTGGCCAATTCTGAATATTTCCAGATGGAAGCAAAATGAGATGAAGGAGACGAGAGGACAGATGAAGAAATTTGAAGCATTTTTTTTTCTCCTCTAGCTGCTCCTATGTCGATTTCCTCCAAAATTGAAGAACATGGTTTGATGTTTTGAGCTACACATGGAGAGAGTTTTGAGCGGAGTTTTGAGCTGCTCATGGTTTGAGCTGCAATGGTGAAGATGCTTGGAGAATGAATGACGATGATATTCGGAGGGCTGAAAACGGGGAAACCAATTTGGAGGGAATTTTCCCGCATTTTACTAGTCAATGGGGTAGAAATTAAAGATTGATTTTTTAGGAAAACCAGAAAAGAAAGAAGAAACAAGATTAATTGAGTGTGAGGAGGGGAGACAGAAGAAAAAAAAAAAGGATTGAAAACAGAGGCAGAAGATCAGAAATTCAGAGTCCTTTTTGAGGAACAGGTTTTTTTTGCAGAGTTTGGGATATAGATGGGGGAAAAGTCGAGGTGAGAAAAGTAATTAAAATGGGAAAGTCTTTTTTTCTAGTCAATGGGGTAGAAATGGGACCTCACCGCCACGTAGATCCAACATGGCATCTGATGTGGCGTCCACATAAGCCATTTTTTATGATTCCGGTGTCCAGTCAGCGTAAACCGGCGGATATGACTAAAATCCAAAAAAAAAGTCAACTTAGAGGACCATTTGGCTCACCGGAACTGGAGCAGGACTAAAATCCAAAATAGACCAAGTTGAAGGATTAAAATTCTAATTTTGCCACTATATTAGAATAGGAGATCCCTCGGTTAAAAAAAGAGGCCCACATGCGGGGGAGATGTATAGTGGGTTCATGGTCGGTATATTGATATCCTCATATAGGCAAGCTAAAACTAGATGCCCATAGTATTTTCCTCCCGCATGTATGAATAGTAGACATGACAGATGACACCTTGAAGTTGGTGTGCATGTGATGTGATGTGATATGGGCCAAGTATTCATGTGTTGGCTACAAAGCTTGGTCGCCGTGTGTTAATACATGTTATATTTGAGAGATATAAAGATATGCAGCGAAGCACGTGTGCCAATAGACTGATTCTCCGACTAAATTATGTTTTTCAGGGGGTGGACAATGGGAGTTACACTAAGAAAAATGTTTTCAATCTAGAAAGTAATGATTTCAGGATTGTGTGCTTTAATTAAATTGTGATACTTAAAGTTAGTAAATTAGTAATCTATTCAGCAATCCAGTTGTTTATTATCAATCATAATACTTGTAATAACATGGAAAAGGAGGCATCATTTGATATGGTTGATTTCTTCACGAGTTGTTTTGAGAATGCGTCTAAGGGCGGACAATATTCTTTGGGGTAATCTGAATCGGAAGACCTTGAGGGAGTTCTGGCATCGGATCCCTTTTGAAGGAGTTTCCAGGGCAACACAACTTCCATTTGAACCGATTAACCAGGTAGTACAGAGTAACAAGAGTTTCCATCTTAGCAAACTCATACCCGGGGCATATTCGAGCTCCACCACCAAAGGGGACAAAGGAATAAGGTGGGATAGATGTTGGATTGTCGAATCTTGTAGGGTCAAACTTCGACGGCTCTTGAAATATGCTGCTATCCATTTGAGTCATTGGGGTAGCCCAGAATATCTATATTGATCAAGAAATGTTTGTGAGTAACAACGTTGTTTTTGTTGTAGTTAAAATGAATATGAGATTCTTACTTGCCATCCTTGAGGAATGATGTAGCCCCCATACTCGATGTCTTTTGCTGCCTTCCTAAAACCTCCAAATACTGGAGGATGCAGTCTTAATAACTCCTGTACCACTTTCCAAGTATACTTCATCTTACCCAAGTCTTCCCAAGTAAGATGAACTCCAGAGGATTTGCTCATAAAAATCTCTTCTTGTTCTGCATTTGTTACGAGCATAATTGTTATTGAAGTTGAGCATCTTTTAAGCGATGAGAAAAAGAGCCATTATCCCTTTTAGGTAAGGTTTCTTTTTATGGCCACCTTCAGTTATTACTATTTTATGGACATTCGTAATCTGGAAAAGTCGACAGCGAGTTTGAATAGTACTACCTTTGAGAACAGCTTCATAAACAGTGAGATTGGTGGCTAAAAGTCTCATCATGAACGTAATCAAGACAGAGGAGGTGTCGTATCCTGCTACCAAAACGAGCATCACATTGTCGAATATTTCTTTTTCGGAAAGCGTTTGTTCACCGTCTTCACCACGAATGCTTAGTAAGCAAGAGATCAAGTCTTGGTGGGAATGAGCTCCTTTATTCAGCTGAAGTCTCTTTTCCTCTAAAATATCTTTCATGATTTGGTCAGCCCTCGCTCTATCCTTTAGGCTGCGATTGAACCGTGTGAATGGAATATTAATAGGTATTGCCCACATCCCTTGTATCATGTGACGGAAATAATCGACCAGTCGTTCTCTTCTTACTCCGCGTTCAATCCCAAAAAGTAGCGAACATATTATGTCAAATGTGAGAGTTTTCATCAATGGTAATACCTGCAAGCGGTTGGTTAAAATCAATGTTTAAGAACCCAACCGGCAATTTTTTTTTTTTCAATTGCAATTTGATTTGGGGAGTTAACCATGGTTTGATGAGTCAGCAAAACTAATGAGGTGTATTAAATAGCCAAGTTGTCAATTTATAATTAGATATAATATAACTAATTGAAGATAAAGTCATTGAGTAATTCAAATAGATAAATGATGCTGTTTTAAAAGATAGAGTTGTTGAAATACAAAATTATCTAGCGAAATAAATAAGTGATATGGTTTATATTTATCTTTTCATTTACATTATCTTAGGATGATTTTAGGGTTTATATTTATATTTTAATGATCTAGTATTTATTTTACTTCACTCCTACATAAGGAGAAGAATTGTATTCATTTTTATTAAAATTAAATAAAACAGTTCTTCAGAGTCTCTTCCAGTATTCTGATTTTCTTTAATAACCACCACGAATCCTAAAAGTTACTCATTGACTACACTAAAATTTCCCATTTCCCATATATATAGGCGTGGTTTAAAAGGACAAAAAAAGTGGGAGAAAATAGGAATCAAGACAGTAAAAATACAAATTGGGTGATAAAGACAAATCCACTGTTCATAACTCCAATCCAAATCCATTGTTTGTTGCAGTGAAACTGACATCAAATCCAATGTTTCACTATTCCACTGTTTATATGTTTTTGTTTACAAAAATGACCTCGAAAATAAAATTGAAAAAAATATCAAATGAGATGTCTAAATAAAGAAGACGAGAAAATGAAAAATGTGATGAAAGAATTACCATCTTTTGATAATCAGATCAAAAGATATATTCGTTTTTGTAGTTGAATACGAGAGAATTTAAATCACAGTGGAATAAGGACATGTCCTTTTTAGTTTAAAAAAATATTTCACTGTCCTTTTTGCATGTTTTTATATTCAAATTGTCATTTTTAACAATAAACACTATAAATAAATGGTAATGATAAAGTTACTTTTTCAAATCTACACAATTTTTACACCCAATATAATTTTGTAGTTGTGATTTATTCAAGTCAGTTTAATCATTTTTATAAGTGAAAAACATGTTGTGAGATAATGGTGTAAAAATGACGTAAACTTGAGAGCGTAATCCAGTATCACTCCTCATAAATAAAACATGAGGACTCGATGAAAGTTTTGTAATAATTACTCATTGGGTTAGAAATTTGGGCAACACATACCGTCACATTCTGCTTGCCTTCCCAATATTTCTCAGTATGGTACCTGACCTCATCTTCCATCTTGCCTACATACATCTTCAAGCATTCTGGCTTCAAGAAAGACACAAGCGCCCCTCTTACTCGCTTATGATCTTCACCTGCAAGATTCAGCAGACATCGATCTCCTAATATCGTTGTCACTGAATCTACCTGTTCGTTTGAAATGGTGCTGCTATCACTGCAGAATACAAGCTTGTTTGCAGCTTGTCCGTAGATGAAGACGGTCGGTTTACCGAAAAGGCTGAGCTTAGAGACGGGGCCATACTTTTTGGCTCTTTGTTCCAGCCAATTCTCAGCGGTGTTAGATCTCATTTGCCATAAAAGACTAAGGCTTTGGCCAATAAAGGGCAGTCCCAAAGACCCTGGTGGAATTCTTTTCTCTTGATTTGATCTTTTCCGGGCTAGGAGGAGAAAGATGATTACCGGAAAAAGGGGCAGTAACAAAGTGAGGAGGATGTTCATCATCAGTATTGTCTGGAGGACAGGTTGTCTGCTGATTGCTGAATATTTCCAAAGAAGAAACCACGTACCTACACTACATATTCAACTCTCGAATTGTCTTCTTCGATAAAGTCATTAAAAGCATATTTTGTCTGTGATCCTTTTGCTATGTTTTTTTTTTTTTTTTTTTTTTCCTTCCCATATCCTATTTCTAAGCATGGCATCGGGTCCCGACCCGAAAACCGTCACGACAAGATTCAAGATTCAATTTTTCTTCCCGAGCCCGTACCCAATAAGCGTCGGGTCCCGACAATCGGGATACCCGAATGTTCCGGATCCCGTCGGGTCGGGAATGAATGTCCCGAACATATGATATTAAAAAAAAAATGACAATAATTATTTGATCAAAACAATAGATAAAGGTGGGGGCGGAGAAATGAGTTAGCGACGACAGAGTCGACGGCCGGTAGAGGCAGGTGGCTTTTGTGAGGAAAACACTCCGGAATATTAGAGAGCAGAAGAGATGTGAATACAAGGGCGGAGCCATATACTGGACAAAGGGGGGTAAGCCCACCCGCCTTGCTATGGCCAAATTTGCAGCATCCGAAAAAAATATTACACTATAACATCTATGTCGTCCAGTTTAATCCATAAATTATTTTTAATCTAACCCACCCGACAAACTCGATATGGTCTAGTAACCCACCCTAGATTAAAATCCTGGCTCCGCCCTTGGGTGTAGAGAAAGTGAGAAACGACGGAAGCAGAGAATGTAGCATGTTTATGTTTTTAGTATTTAGGGTTGTGGGTATTTATATCGGGATGAAAACTGTTTTATATATATATATATATATATATATATATATATATATATATATATATATGTTCGGGTCGGGATCGAGAACCCGACGGGATTGAGTTTTATACCCAATCTCGTACGCGCATTTTTCTGGCCGGGAAAAATTCCAAAATTTCGGGATCGAGATTTTTCGGGACGGGATCGGGATGAGATTTGGATCGGGTCGGGATTATCGGGAAATTTGTCACCCTACCTATTTCGCACATATGTTGTTTAAAGGAGATTTATATTAAATAAAAAACAATATCGTTTATTATTACATATCTTTTCCGATTGTCTTTACCAAAAAAAAGTAATGTGTTAAAAATGTCAATGTAACGACCCACTTCCAATAAGCGAAAACTTTATTGGAAAGTGAACTGTTAGGCCCATGTTAAGGAAAAAAAATTCATAATACGAAGCCTGATAGTTGTAAACTAAAAGATAAAAAATAAAATAAATGCGGAAGCTAAAATTGCCTATGGGGCCATGCCGATTTATTACATATGGAAAATATTAAAAGTCCAAAATCCTAAATACTTAATTTATTCATGTTCAAATTCTATGCCCACAAATGTCTTTGCTTAGGTTTTGTAATCACAAAAGAAGAAGAAAACAACAATTGCTTTATTCATTAAATTCTGAAGTTAGAACCATATATTTTAGAGTTGATCTGATGCTATATACAGGGAGTAGTTAGTTACAACCGAATCTCCTAATCACTAACTGGCTCTAACTGATTTTTAATCTAACTGTTCGACCAAATGCCACGGAGAATAAACTGAAGCTGCTCCAATCTTTATTCAACCCTATACACTTCTGTGCAGCTTATATGGTGTGTAACACACCCCATCAATTAAGCTGATATTATGAGAATGTCAGCTTGTGCTCTGATCCTTATTTCTCTGTTGTGAAGAATAGATGTTCCTTATAGGAACCCTTGAGAGAAGCCTTGTAAGTGTTGTTTTGTCCACAGATTTGGTGAGGATGTCTGCCAAATTGTCTGTTGAACTGATAGGAATTGGATTGATAACTATGTTCAAATATTTTTCCCCAAAAAAATGGCAATCTAATTCAATATATTTTGTTCTTTCATGGAAAATTGGATTTTCCATAATGTAGATTGCACTTTTGCTATCACAAAAGAGTGGCACAACCTTAGTATGCTTGATCTGGAAGTCTGAGAGTAGGTATATGAGCCATTGAATCTCACATGCTGTTAATGTCATGGCTCTATACTCGGTCTCTAATGTACTTCTACTCACAAGAGTTTGCCTCTGACTTTTCCAAGAGATTAAGAAATATCCAGGAAATATCGTATAGCCTGTAATGGATCTTCTTGTGGAAGACCAACCTGCCCAATCTGAATTTGTTGGCTTTAAGGTCCGGAGATCTTGTGGAAGGGAAAAGAATGCCTTGTCCTGGAGCTCCTTTTTGGTATTTTAAGAGTTTATGAGCTGCTGCAAGATGGTTTTATCTTGGTGCTTCTAAGAATTGAGTGAGAAGTTGTACATGAAATGTTATATCAGGTCTTTTATTGTTAGGATATAATAATTTGCCCACAAGACACTTATAGTTCTATTATTTCGTAGTAATGCCGAGTCTTTGGGACATATCTTTTCCTTAGGATCCATAGGTAATGTGCAAGTCTTAGCACCTTGATAACCAAACTCCTTTAAGAGACCTGTGCAATACTTTTTCTAGTTCATCACAATGCCAGCATCAGACCTTGCAATTTCATAACTAAAAAAAATATTTGAGGGACCCTAAGTCTTTGATAGTGAATATTTGATGCAAATCTTTTAGTTCCTGTACATGCTTCATTTGCGAGCTTCCCTATATGATATCATCTACATAAACAAGTAATGATCCAAAGTCATTCCCATCTCCTTTAGTAACAGACCGTGGTCATATCTTGACTGTGTGTACTCTGCTTGGTCAAGAGCTTTTGTTAATTTGGCATTACATTGCCTACTAGCCTATCTAAATCCATATAAAGCTTAGTGAGTTTGCACACTGATAGGGATTTTCCTAACTATGGCTCGGAACTGTCGCTCCGATCATCGTGAGTCAGCTGAGTACACGTCGGACCGGCAGCTCGCCCACCGCAGTAGAAGGGACCGGCCATCCTCGGGATAATCCGCCAGCATGTGGCATTCACTCCAAGTTCGGAGCCGCCCCACTTTGCCGGCGGACAGGGCATTCTCTACGTATCCGCCTCATCGATGTCCTTTATCGTAATTATCTGACAATGTGTAATAATTTCCCTATAAATAGGGCGCCCTGTAACCCCAATCAGGGGGGACAATTCCAAGAAATAAAAGAGAAGGCAAAGCCAAATTCTCCCACTCTCTATCTTGCTCCACACGGCACCACCACCGGAACATACAGTTCCTCCTCTTACACCTCTATAACAGCCAGATATCCACCATAACGCTACCATGGACAACCTGAGATAATTTCGACGCTATCAGTTGGCTCCGTTACCGGGAAGGTTCACTTTTTAGCCAATCTGCAGGTCTCACAGCCACCGTGGGCAAGGCTCCTTTTTCCGGATCATCTTCAGCACTCCTCAGCAGGAAGCTTCAGGTCTTCAGACAGCTGCATTAACACGTCCGATTCAGCATCGAAATAACATCACTACAAGGTAACCTCCTCGACTCTCGCCCGTAATCACGAAGTCTCGCGTTTGAATCATCACCTCTCTCGTGGTTTCAGATAGAGAAATTCGTCGGAGTGGGCATCGAGGTTTCTTGCCGAAGCTGCGTTTGTAACTTTCTTTTACGCCCTTGATAGTTGCTCAGCCACGGAAAAACTTAAACACGCGTGAAACTGTCGATTATGCTCCTAAGAAAATAAGGCATTCAGAATTTATGCATCAAGGGGAATGGCAAGAATCACGCCCATTGCTTAGACTGATAGTAAAGCATAGTTTCAGAGGTCATTGCATGTTCTCCTGAGTCCTCACACAGTTAGTCGGAATAAAGATCGGTATGCTGCATTGTAGGATATTGGGAATCTAGGGACTTCACGCTTGAGAAATCGCAGTTGTCCCCCGAATTCCAACTTCCGTACACCGACTCCGGCGTTAAATCCAGCGGATATTTTGCCATTAGAAAATACCCCCGGCACGTCACCCCAGTAATCATCAAACAGTGCAGGGTTGGTGAGTGTTAGAGCAGTTGGGAGTCAGAATATTATTTGATCTCTCGTACAACTACCCAGTCAGAGTTTGACAGATGGCAGGGCCAAAGGAAAAAGTCCACGTCCCACCTACCCCAGGAAAGGGATCCGCAAGGGATCCTCATCAACATAGTGGGGCGGATCCCGCTCTAAGAAACCCCACCGCAGAATGGGGTAACGCGCAAAAAGAGACAGACGCCAGAAATATAATAAACCGAAGAAGGTCTAATTCTGGGAATGACACGGGGAATTCGACGTCGGTTCACTCTGAGCCCGCATGTGAGAAAAACAGGGCAGGAACCTCAAAACAGCGCAAGGGCAAAGAGCAGCTCGTCGAAAAAACCCAGAGGGCATAGGAGACCCCAGGGGCGGAATCACCACAGGCAAAGGCGGATATAGCATACGCGAATACGTGAAACAAAATGTATGCGGCTAATCTACGCCTGGCGCGCATGTAACTTACCCCCTCATCGCTATCGAGGAGCAGATCCTGTGCCCCGAGCAGAGAAACGGCCCCATAAGAGTGCGACCAGTCCGAGCACCGGGACAATGAGGAAGAACCGGAGGAAGCATATATTATTCGGCCAGGCAAAAGAAAACTTATGCCTAAAAAAAGCGGCGCGAGAGCATCGATCTGGAACGATTAGGCGCTCGAGAAAAAAAAAAAGCTGTGCATCAACGGTTAGGTCCCCCCGCCTCCGAGAAAAACGCCGCACCAACTCATGAGGGCAGGGATCCCCACGATGCGAGGCTCATCATAGACAAGAAAAGAAGAGAGCAAGACATGGAGTCGGCATATTACGCGGACTCGGACGATGTCATCAAAGAAAAATGGTACCCGCTGTGAGCGCGCGGCGCGGGAGACGACCGAATGGAGAAGATGGAAAGGAAATTTCCGAGTTAAAGAAATCTAGGCTCGAGGGGAAACCAGAGCCGACCCTAGAATCGATATTCATCAGCGAAATCTGGAATCGTTACCTCCAAGGCGTGCAATATTCACAAGACGTCTATTACAAGGGAACTACGTGCCCGTTGGAATGGATGGCCGCCTCCAAAGCCGAAAGGCGATCTGTTTGGCGTTGAGCATAGCAAATCTTCCGACGGTTCAAACCTTTCAAAGGCGGAAAGGAAGATCACTAAAAGCAGATAGAAATTTGGAAATTGCAAGAGGCGAGGTCATGCGAAAGAAAATCAACCATCAAATCAGCCATTACAAAGGAATAATCGAGAAAATGGAATAGAGTTGTGAAGGAAAGCCCTCCATTTATAGTAAAAATAAATGATCCAACGGAGGAAAGAGCTTTTGATCCAACGGCAAGGCGAGATCGCTGCTCGATTTCAAAATCGAAATCTCATTAACGCGAACGATTATCCGAGCAGCCGACGTGCTCACGGTTTCCCAGCGTCGCCAAAGAACAGAAAATAAAGCGGTACCGCCAAACGTTGCAGCTTTATGACGGGACGTGACAAGGGAAGTCGAACCATCAAATCATAAAGAGGACATCGTTTAAAGCCGGGTCCAGGCATAGAGCCTGCGATCCCACTCAAAAAAAAAAAAAAAAAAAAAAAGCCGCATCAAACCCTCAGAGCCAAATGAGCGAGAGAAGGATGACTGAAAACTTGTTTTGACCAAGTCCGTCCCCAACCTTGTTCCAAGCAAAGGGGAACAAGATGAAAATTTTCAAACTTGCGACGAGTTAGTTAATCCACCCTTTATTTCAACAAAGTGTCTGAACGAAGGGTGTTTCGATTGTTTTCGCAAGCTCAACGGCAAACTCGACCTTAACAAAACCAGAGGGCCGCAATTTAGCACTACAAAGCTACAAAGCGCAGGAAAACTTTTCGTCTCGGCGATTCCGGATACGAAAGAACCCGACCTCACTGACACGAGGGGCCCGCATACACATAGTACATTAAGAAAGCAAATGAACGTGAAAGGACGCAAGACAAGCAAAAATCAAGTACCGTTCAAAAATACAAAGTCATCATAAAAAAGGTACAGGCAGAGGGCCGAAGCCGAAAGACAGCAGTCGAACTTATAAATACAACAAAAACCAAAATCAGTCAAATCAAGATTGTTTATCTGAAGGAGGAGTTTCAACATGAGGCCCAGTCAAATTCAAAAACTTGTCGCAGTCCTCCCCGGGACTCTTATCCTCGCCCGGCGCCAATGACGGCGGCCCTACCTCCTTCGCAGCAAGCTCTCGAGAGCTTCTTTCTCCATCTCCAACATCATGCCACGAAGATTTCTTTCATTGACTACGAGGGGATCCCAAAGTGGCTTACCACGCTTCTGATTTTCGACCCGGAAATCCTCAATCTGAACGGCGGTGTAAGGAAGGTCGGGGTGGAACACCCTCAGCTCAGGGTCATCCTGATCCATAAGTAGCCAATCTTGCAAGGTTTCGAGGCTCGGGCACCTTCACAAAACGCCTTAAGACACCTCGAGGCATGATAGAAACCCGATCAAATCCATCTAACAAGGCATCATCGACTTTGCGGGCGTGTCGTGCAGCAGCTAGCTCCGCACTCACTCAACTCGCTCTTGACCGGTCGATGACCTCATGGGCCTCTGTCACCTCGCTCTTCAGCCGGTCGACAAGCTCATGGGCCTCTGTCACCTTGACAAGAGCCTTCTCCCTCTCCGATTCAGCGGACTTTTGGAGATCGGCCGCAGATTGAGCTTTCGGGATAAAGTCCGAACTTCGCCACAAGCTTTTTCTCTCTCGCTCCGCCCGCGTTTGCCCGATCGCCTCAAAGAATCATCTTCGTCTTCATCTCAGCCATCTGATCTGACATTTGCCTTGCCTCTTCATCACAGGTCCACTCGATCTGCTTAAGCTTGGTGGCAACCTGAAGAGAAAAGGGCTTAGAGCCAGAAAACTCAGCAAAAGAAAACTCAAAAAGAGCAGAAACTTTACCGCACTAGCCGTGGTCCCATAAAGACCAAGTGTTTGAACAAAAGCTGCCGACTGGATGAAGGCCCCAGAGAGGCTGTCGACGCCACCACGTTGGCTTGGGCAATCCGGTTGACAAGGCCATGACCGACCATCAGTTGAGGGGCATCGGGCAGTTTTAATTTCAAATTTCGCAGGGGAATCACGTCAGAAATAGAAGCAGATAACTCCCCAGCCGCCTTGGAAGAAAGAGGATGTTTAAGGATTTCATGGTCCAACCATAGGGCCGTCTTCCCCTTAAATCCCACAAGGACCTTCATCTTATTCGAATCCTCCTGCACCGATCCAGTAGCGGCAGGCTCAGTGTCGACGGCAACCCTTTTCGCAGATCTCTCGGTCAAGTCTTCAGTGGCCGTTACCTCACAGGAACCCCGGCCACCTTCGACCCCAGACTCCTTGAACAATGGGTCGACGGAAACATCAGTCGAGGGCTCTTCCTCATCTACCAGACGTAATCCTTCCGCCTACCGGTCTTTTCTCTTCGACTTATTAACCACAGTGGTTTTCTTCACCTCTGAAGCCGCGGTAGATCTGGTCGATTTGGCAACGACGGCACCGCTGCCTGCGGGTACAACTTCATACGGCCCCGTAGCGGAGGTACCCTCGGCAACAGGAATGTCCTCCATACTCACGGCGGGGGGAGGATTCATGGGTTCACTGGCACCCAGCAAGGCCTGTCGAGATTTTCTCTCATCCCTAAGACGGGTCATTATAGCATTCCTGTTCGTGTTGGCGATCACCATGGTACCTGCGAAGCATAAAGGAAAAATAGTCAAAATCTCAAAAGAAATGAATAAAGATATCAAAAAGAGTTAGAGAAAGAAGAACGAAAATAAGGGGGGCAAATTACTAGCGGGCCGCAGCTCCTCAATCCCCGTACAGATCTGACACTGGGTAGGGAAACACATCCCATGATGACACTCGGCATACCAATCCTCGTAAACACCCAGGTTGGATGCCTTCACCACAGGCTGAGCGTTGATCGGTCCAGGAATACCGGCTACACAACAGAAGGGGGCCCTCATATCGATCAAGCTTCTCCAGCTGAAAGTCCTTTTCTGAGTCTCACTCTCCTCGTCCCAGCCGAGAAATGCGTAAAGCTTCTCAAGAAGTTCCTGCTCAACATGATCGAGAGTCTTGGACACGACAACAACATTACGCCTCTTTGGGGCGAACATCGAACTTAGGAAAGGGCCACCCAGACTTTGACTCGACCAGCATGGCCCTCGTGTTCCAGCCTCGGACCTTATTCGAAGTCCAATAAAACAGGCGACACTTCTTTGCTCTGGTCGCCAGGAAATTGCTTGAATCAGCCTTATTTATCGCCGCTTTGCTGAAGGTATAAAACTTCAGGAACACCTTCATCGAGGGATCGTAGCCCAAGATACGGCAGAGAACGATGAAGGCCATAACCACCCTGACGGCGCCGGGGGTAAAATCACAGGGAAGGGCCGCCAAGCTCCACATGACCTCAACAAAGAAAGGGTCAAATGGCGGCCTGAGACCAGCCATAAAGTGATCAAAAAACAAAACCAAGCCATCTTTCTTCAACCTCAAGCCGGCCCGGTTCTCTGACGTCTCGAAGCCACTAAAACGGAAATCAGAGGATATATGAAATTCAGAGAAGAACTGGGGGTCCTTAAGGCGGGAACAAATGGCCGCCCAATCTGCTTCGACCTGTTTGTCAAGGGCGTCGATTTCATTATCCTCCTTGAGGGCCTCGACATTGCGAGGTCTAGGAGTCTTACTGCTTTCCTTAGGCTCCTCCACATTGTCACTGCTTCCCTGATTCCGTCGGGGTTTCTCAGACATAACCACACCGGAGGAGGAACCTGCAGCCCTAGCGGGTTTTTTCCCAAACTTCTTTAATTCCCTGGGGGCCAGAACCGAAGAGACGAGCTTTCTTTTTAGTGGTTTACGAGATGCAGACCTTAAACAACCAGGTTGTAGGGGAGCCACTTGGGCCAACACCAAATCATCCTCCGTACTCTCGCCTTCGTCGCCCTCGCCGGAGCTAGTACTCACCTCATCGGCATCTTCAGAGGCATAGCCATGAACACCGTCATCATCGCTATTTCCTGATCTGTCGCTATCAAACATCCTACAAAAGAAAAGAACGAGGTGGATAAGTCATCACCCAAGACAGTGATAGCCGGGCCGAGACCATCTGAACCAGTCCGTCTCGACACCCCGTCTTTTCATCTTACAACAAGCCCCACCAATCAAAAGGAGCAACCTTAAGTGAAAACCCATTATGGCAACAATCGCTTTTCCCCAGACTAACCAGAGGATTGTCAAACAGGGAAGTGGAGACAACGAATTTAAATTCTTTTGCACCAACCCAAATGAAAACAAAGCCAGGATTATAAGGAATGCTAGAGATCGAGAAGAGAAATAAGCTTACTTGATGATTAGTAGGAATTACAAGCAGGAAGCAGGAGGCAAGAGTAAATCTTCGAAACCCTACCGGAAATCGCCTCGTCGGAGAACTTCCACTCAGGAGCAACCGATAGAATTGCTGAAATGAGAAATCGAAAAGTATTTGGGGTTGGGCAACTCTCCCTTTATATAAGGAGAGAAAAGTAGATCCAACGGCCAATCGCCTAAAGATCCAAGGGACAAGATTACGGGCGGGACTTTCAAATTTTGAAATTTGTGATTGCCATCATTGGGCACGAATACCCGAAAGGTCACAATCAATCAGAGTTCACGGCGGGTCATGTCAGTCTTTTCACCAAGACTAAGGCAAGTGGGAATCGGGCAGAACAGAGCCGTAAGGAATACGCTTGCAGGGGGCCGACATAACGAGAACTCGCCACAGGCTAGGCTAAAAGCCCAAGATGCCGAATCTAATGAAGTTAAGGCTATCCGCCCAATTACAACTTCGCCACAGGCTGGGCTAAAAGCCCAAGATGCTGAATCTAATGAAGTTAAGGCTATCCGCCCAAGATGCCGAATCTAATGAAGTTAAGGCTATCCGCCCAATTACAACTTCGCCACTGGCTAGGCTAAAAGCCCAAGATGCCGAATCTAATGAAGTTAAGGCTATCCGCCCAATTACAACTTCGCCACAGGCTAGGCTAAAAGCCCAAGATGCCGAATCTAATGAAGTTAAGGCTATCCGCCCAACTACAGCTTCGCCAGACCAAGATAAAGGCTCGAGGTATCGGATCAAATGAAAGGGGAACCATCCAATAAGTGGCGATCTTCAAAGAAAGTACTCCCCACCCGGTATCACAAAATTCCAAGGGTGCGGAGTAGAGGGCCATTGATAGGGATTTTCCTAACTATGGCTCGGAACTGTCGCTCCGATCATCGTGAGCCAGCTGAGTACACGTCGGACCGGCAGCTCGCCCACCGCAGTAGAAGGGACCGGCCATCCTCGGGATAATCCGCCAGCATGTGGCATTCACTCCAAGTTCGGAGCCGCCCCACTTTGCCGGCGGACAGGGTATTCGCTACGTATCCGCCTCATCGATGTCCTTTATCGTAATTATCTGACAATGTGTAATAATTTCCATATAAATAGGGCGCCCTGTAACCCCAATCAGGGGGGACAATTCCAAGAAATAAAAGAGAAGGCAAAGCCAAATTCTCCCACTCTCTATCTTGCTCCACACGGAACCACCACCGGAACATACAGTTCCTCCTCTTACACCTCTATAACAGCCAGATATCCACCATAACGCTACCATGGACAACCTGAGATAATTTCGACGCTATCACACACCATGTTCTTTTGAGGTAATCGAAGGCAAAGTCGTGGTCTTATATAGACATTTCATCAAAGTTTCCATGTAGGAATGTATTGTTTACATCTAGTTGATGTAAATGCCATTTCTTAATACAGGCTATGCTCAGAAACATCCTTATAGTAGAAAATTTTTGCCACAAGGGAAAATGTTTCTAGAAAATCTATTCCTTCAGTTTGGGTATATCCCTTTGCAACCAACCTAGCTTTATACCTTTCTATACTGACATATGCTTTTCTTTTTTGTTCTATAGACCCATTTGCATCCAATTGGATTTATTCCTTTTGGATGAGTTACAAGAGACTAAGTGTTGGTCTTGTGCAAGGCCTCTAACTCAGCTTGCATTTCCTTTTCCTATTCTGGATGTTTGGCAGCCTCTGAGTATGATGCAGGTTCTTGATCTTCTGAAACATAACAAGAAAATGCTTTATAATTGGAAGATACTTGCTCATAATAGTAGTTTTCGGTTAGACTGTGATGGCTACATGCCAAGTGCAATATAATTATAGGTAGCTGATGTACTTAGTGGATTTTAGATTTAAGCAGCAGTTGTCTTATAGTGATCCAGTGTTAAATATTCCGAGCATAAAATTATTATTAATTGCTTCCGCACTGTTCAAATTCCTTTGTTAGATGCAAGGCTGGAAAGTTCCTTAAATAAAGTTGAGAAGCACGTGTTGAATGGTCTGTTTTCGGTTAAGAGCTCGGTCTCTGGAACGGGCCGATTAACTAGTCCTGATGTATGTCCAAGACTTGTCTAGAAGGTGTCCGTACTTGTCCAAATTTGTCCTAGACAGATCAATACATGTCCAAGGACTTGTCCAAAACTGTCCAGGATATGTCCCAGGACCGTCCATTACTATTGTCAGCAATGTGTGACTTGATCTCCACATCTGGTGGAACTAAATCTAGGGTCAGCTAAGAATGATGGTCAGTTGATCGAGAGTATTCAAGTCTAGGAAGTCGGCTGGGTGAAGTACTTCCGAGTCCATCTGTCAATAGAGTAGTTGTTGAGTCTTGTTAACTACTGCTGAGTTCTACGTCTGAGTGTTGATTGAAAAGCTGAGTAAGTCAGCTGATGTTGGGCCCACATCTGGGGCATTTATGTCATTTTTTACAAAGATCATATGGCGGTAAGGGTTTACGCATTTGTGCCTATAAATACCAACTGATTGTAATCAATGCAGAGTGTGAAAACCTTGCAAATTTCTGTGCATAATGATCGCGTGTAAGTCACTAACGTCGATATTACTAGCAAGAATACTAGGTACATCGTAGTATAGTAAATGCGAGTCAAGGTTGATCCCACAGAGACAATGCAACTATAAGTATAAACGATTATAAGCTAATTAATAAGCAACATAGAGGCGTTCATTAACCAACAATAACGTAAAAGAAAACAAACATGGCATACCTCTCCCGCTCCTCACCGATCTACTAACTTGGATTAGTTAATCGTTATGTTTACTTCCCCACATAATTTACTTAAATTAATCGTGAGCTTTAGTTTTAATTATCATTATCAGCTACGGGTGCAATTCCTACTCCTATCTACTCCGACAATGGCAGTAGACAATCTATATGCAAGCTACCCTCCATAATTGGTCCGTAATAGCCCATACGCATAAAGAAATAGAACTGCCGATATTGAGCGCTAACTCATACCGCTAGCCCGCCTAGAGAGCCGTCGACATTGACCAGCACGTTCCTAGGGTCCATTCTAGACTATGTCCTAATTAACACTTCACTAACAATCCTTCATGTTAACTTACGATTATAATAAGCAGATTGGACACATCTTACCTACTGTTAATGAAACCTGTCGATCAACGTAGCTGTAGTGAATCCCAATTTTAGGTTTTCTAAATATTGCCTTGGTAAACCGGTATAGACCGCCGGGTTACTGGGAGCATCTTTTCCTAATTTCTAGATCTACATTGCTCAATATGATTAAAATAAGTAAATTATGGGGTCGTTAAACATGCAGATTAACTAAAACACATAAATACGAACATATCTACCATATTGAAGACAAAAAGAAATGTTCAAAGCTTCATACCTTCAACAATGGAGATATAGCTCGATCTACTCAAGCTAGAGATGATGGAAGAAGGGAAGAAACCAGAAATAACTCTCCAAAGCTCAAGAAAACCTTATTTCATCAAAAGTGTATAATGTAATTGATAAGATATGAGATTGTCTTATGATATTCAGTATACACGGCCTTATATAGATACAGTGACCGACTTAAGACTCTCTAAAACCCTAACCGACTTAGATAATGTGGCAGAATCAGTTTTGTGTCGAACAAGTCGCCGGTTTATCGGGCCTAGCCCTCGGGTTACCGAGCCTTCTTTCTCCTTTTCTTCAGCAGGCTTCTTATTGGACTTTAATTACTTGGCCCAATGTACTTCTTTCGGTCCAGATCCACTCTCCAATGCTCCTGATCCGGTACATCCTATAAAACATGCAAAACGAGACAAAACAGAACCAAAAACTCGGGAAAATAGCATAGATGCAAAATTACGATCCTGGAAACACTCACATAGAATTTAACATATCTTCCATATAATAACGAGCCTATTTATCCTCTATTGAGCAGAATTTGGGGTGAATATAGGTATAATTATTGGTACCATTTAGAGCGTTATGAACTACCCTCCACTTAGCTTTTGATCGTCCCGAGCAAAAAAGGCGAAAAGAAAACAACACTTAGATCAATTACAAGTTAATTAAAAACAACTATGCCTCACAAATTCAAGATCAAGATCATGCCACTCATATCCCATTAGTAACGCATTAAACACTATTCATATCATGAGCCAATGTGTGTGCAATAACTTTCACAACCGCTTAGTAATGCAGAATATCTCACATTACGTCAACCCGTAGTCAAACTAACCAGTCTCGAACATGTTAGTTATGAATTAATTGAGCTGGCAAGGTGGATCGAGAACCGAGTATATACTACTCTTAGGCTCACATTTATCGGTCTATGCAAAAGTCGTGCGTCTTATGCTCCATCGACTAAGATATTGCCAAAGAGAATATATATGTATATATTTCAATGCACTTCTCTTTCTTGGCGGGTGAACTCTCATTGATTAAACTATCCTCATGGCCTCACTCATGATAAACTACCGAATCCAAAATTCCTTTGCCTTTATAAGCGTTGGTGGAACATGATTCGTGATGAAACCAGTGTCAACTCTAGTCAAAGCAATATACTATCGACTACACACCAAGGGAAGTGAGTTATACGTGCTTAAAATGGTGGCTCATAACAGAATATGCGGTTAATACGTCACTACTTCAGAAGTGGACAATTTCTCTTACTCGTACAAAGTAAAACAAAGATGAAGTCAATTAACTCGAAAAGATCAAAGATATCATATTTTTTCAAAATTCCGTTGAAACGAATCAAAGTCTAAGTGGTGAATCGTGCATCAAAGAGAATCAAGATAATCACGCAATTCATGGAATATAATTCTAATAAGCTAAGTGACGTCCCTTACCCCCCCCACTTAATCGAAACATTGTCCCCAATGTGTAAGATGGAAAATAAAAAATGAAAAGGAACTTAGCTTCGGTTAAGCGTGGAACCAAAGAAAGATCATCATATAAATCATCGGGCTCATGTAATTAATCCATGAAGAATCTGCGATAAACATCTCAAACAAACCAAGAAGAATAGTGGTGACAAGAAACTGTATAATAAAAGTGCGGCAGTAAAAGAGAAAAATAATTAACTCGAAAACAATTTAAGCCGACAAAATCATTATATTATAAAATTTTGCTACATCAACTAAGTAGGAAAGAAAAATAAAAATAAAAAACAAGAAAATGGGAAACAACAAAAAAAAGAAATAAAAACTAGTCCAGATCAGAATAATCCTCCCAGCCATCTCTGGGCTCAAAACTGGGAAGTGGACTAGAACTCGAGGCAGCAGTGGCCGAAGAAGAGGCTCGGTGATGAGAGGCAGTCCTAGGTGGCGGGGTCGAGGCAGGTATGCCAAAGTAATCGATAATCCGATCCATCTTGTGGTGCAGACTCGCAATCTCTCACGAGTGCTCCTCAAGAAAGGCTCTCTGAGTTCGGGGTGCTCCGTGCACCGGAGTACACTCCCTCTCAGCTCTACCAACCCATCTTGGTGCTTTCTGAACTGACTGCGAACTGATATGGTAACAGCTCGCGCTCAGAAGCAGCAGCAAGCTCGTGAATACGGCTATCCATCAGAAGACCGATGTTCACCGGAGATCCCTGCTCCAGATAAAACATCAATTCCGCCCTCTTCGTAGTGACACAGACAGTGTGCTTGGTCAGTAGAAGGCGGGCACAAACAAATCTATTGACCATCTTCCGATCCTAAGATAACTCGTTTTCTAGGAAGATGGTAGGGGCTCCTGCAGGATTGCGCATCCATTGCACCCCAAAGTAATCAGCAATAATATCCATCCGCTCGAGATCTTCAATGTTGCTCGAGGATGTGTACTCATCCGGGCCCACCGGTGGATGACTAACCCCAAAATGAGCGTTGATCCGCTCGATAGAAAAATCAACATTAATACCGTGAACCATAGCATATGTGGCTCCGGGGTTATGCGAAACATAAGCATAAAATTCCCTTACCACCGTGGCATTGAAACGAGTCGGTGAATCCGCCATATCCAAAATATCCTGTGCTTGTAGGGCTCCGGGCAAGATCGAGCCGCAATCGTCCAAATCTACCCCTAGGTCTCTAGCAACTGGCCTTACGTTCCAATGGCCTCGGAACGACTCGTAGATAGCTAAAGAATGGAATTGCTCAACCCCATCTATCAAAGGGTTGGCATCTCCATAGACTGTATGATAACCACTGGGATGAACAGCTGAAGGGTTACGCTTAGGACCCATCCTGGATGATAATACAACCTGATACTGAAGCTGATTGTGAAAAATTACCCTCGGTACACAGGAGGTAGGGTGCGGTTTACCGGCCTGAAATTTTCTGATTTCTTTCTGGGACTGTGCTTCTAGTAATGGAAGAAGAAGAATTGCAGCACTTCACTATTGCAGAAGCAATACAGATCAGCAACAGGGGTGGTGGATGTGGTTTCGGGTTTGGAAAAATGGAAAAAAGTTTGATTTTGGTGGTGATGGTGGTCGAATTTTATGAAGGCAAGAAGAAATGGATGAATTAGATGAATTGAGGGGATGATAGTAGATGTAATGATAATAATGGTGGTGAATGGGTGGTTTAAATAGGAAGAAGTGAGTGAATGTGGATGGTTTTAGTGGGATAATGGGTAGAGAGTAATTAGGGTGAGGGATTTGAGGAGGTGATTGATGGGATTGAGGTGGAGTTATGGTGGAGTGTGGGAAAGGATGAAAAGAGGGAAACAAAGGGTGGTGTTTCTGCTGACTAGTAATGCCTAGTGCAACTTGTGTCCTCCATGTGGCTCTACAAATTCAGCTTTACAACCTGACGTTCAGGAATTTAAAAATCCAGCCTCGGTAACCCGGAGGGCACCCTCGAGATACCGAGGGTTCTTTTTCCCCAGATTCTTTGTCTGCCTTCACTACACACTTTTCTCAACCTCTCTGCTCAATTCTGATCTCAAATTGTCTAGACTTTCACTCTTCAATTGTTAGGGGTGCAATGGAAGCGTAATCCTGCTGGAGCCCCCACCATCTTCCTAGAGAACGATTTATCTTAGGACCGAAATATGGTGAATAGATTTGTTTGTGCATGCCTTCTTCCGACGAAGCACACGGTCTCTGTCACCACTTCAAGGACAGAGTTGATGTTCTATCTAGAGACGGGTGCCCCCATCAACATCGGTCTGTTGATGCATAGCCGTATCCATGAGCTTGCCGCCACTTCTGAGCGAGAGCTGCTACCTTACGGGCCGATGATTGATATGTTTGCTCTAGAGCCCGAGGTGAAGATGCTTGTCAGTGATGAGTGGGAAGATCCTGAGCTACAGCTTAGTTCGCAGTAAGTCTCGAGAGTTCAGAGACGGGTTAGAGTAGAGAGGAAGCATACTCCGGTGTATGGTGCACCGAAGACTTAGAGAGCCTTGCTTGAGGAGCACTCGTGAGAAATTACGAGTCTACATAGCAAGATGAATAGGATTATTGACTTCTTGGGCATTCCTTCCTCTACCCCACCACCTAGGACTGCCCCACATCGTAGAGCATCATCTTCAGCCGCCGCCGCCTCAAGTTCTGCACCACCTCTTGGTTTTGAGCATGGAGTCGACTGGGAGGGTGATTATGATGCGGACTAGTTTTTTATTTCTTTTTATTGTTGTTTTCCATTTTTCTTGTTTTTATTTTTTCTTTTTCTTTTCCTACTTAGTTAATGGAGCAGAATAATTTTCTATAATGATTTTGTCGGCTTAAACTATTTTGCAGTTATTTATTTTCTCTTTTACTGCCGCATTTTTATTATACAATTTCTTGTCACCACTATTCTTCTTGGTTTTTCTTGAGTTACTTAGCACAGATTCTTCATGGACTACTTACATGAGCCTGCTGATTTATCCGATGATCCGTTTCTTCTTTGGTTCCATGCTTAACCGAAGCTAAGTTCCTTTTTGTTTTTATTTCTCATCTTACACATTGGGGACAATGTTTCGATTAAGTAGGGAGTAGAGGAACGTCACTTAGCTTTTTAGCATTATATTCCATGAATTGCGTGATTGTCTTGATTCTCTTTGAAGCACGATTCACCACTTAGACTTTGATTCTTTTCGATAGAATTTCGAAAAATTATGATATCTTTGATCCTTTTGAGTTAATTGACTTCATCTCTGTTTTACTTTGCACGAGTAAGAGAAAGTGTCCACTTTTGAAGTAGTGGTGTATTAAGCGCATATTCTGTTATGAGCCACCATTTTAAGCACGTATAACTCACTTCCTTTGGTGTGTAGCCGATAGCATATTGCTTTGACTAGAGTTGACCCTGGCTTTATCACGAATCATGTTTCACTTACGCTTAGAAAGGCAAAGGAATTTCGGATTCGGTAGTTTATCATGAGTGGGGCCGTTAGGATAGTTAAATCAATGAGAGTTTACCCACCACGAAAGAGAAGTGCATTGAAATATATACATCTATATTCCCTTTGGCAATATCTTAGTCGATGGAGTGTAAAACGCACGACTTTTGCATAGACCTATAAACGTGAGCCTAAGAGTGATATATGCTCGGTTATCGATACACCTTGCCACCTCAATTAATTAATAAATACATGTTCGAGACTGGTTAGTTCGACTGCGGGTTGCGTAATGTGGAATTGTCTGCTTTTCTAAGCGGTTGTGAAAGTTATTGCACACACACATTGGCTCATGACGTGAATAGTGTTTAATATGTTACTGATGGATATGAGTGGCATGATCTTGATCTTGACTTTGTAGGGCATAGTTGTTTTTAATTAACTTGTGTATTGCTCAAAGTGTTATTTTCTTTTCGCCTTTTTGCTCGGGACGATCAAAAGCTAAGTGGGGGGTAGTTGATAACGCTCTAAATGGTACCAATAATTATACCTATATTCACCCCGAATTCTGCTCAAGAGAGGATAGATAGGCTCGTTATTGCTTAGAATATGTGTTAAATGCTATGTGAGTGTTTCCAGGATCGTAATTCTACATCTATGCTATTTTCCCGATGTTTTGGTAATGTTTTGTCTTGTTTTGCATGTTTTATAGGATGTACCGAATCTGGAGCATTGGAGAATGGATTTTGGACCAAAAGGAATGCATTGGCCTGAGTGATTGAAGTCCAAGAAGAAGCCTGTTGAAGAAAAAGAAGAATAGAAGGCCGGTAACCCAAGGGTGAGGCCCAGTAAACCGGTGACTTATTCAACACGAAATTAATTCTGCCGCGTTGTCTAAGTCGGTTAGGGTTTTAAAGAGTCTTAAGTGGGTCATTGTATCTATATAAGGCCGCAATTACAGATTATTGTATAAGTTTTTAATAAGAATTTCATATCTTATCAATTACATTACAATTATTATGAAATAAAGTTTTCTTGAGCTTTGTAGAGTTTCTTTTGGTTTCCTCCCTTCTTCCATCATCTCTAGCTTGAGTAGATCGAGCTAGATCTCCATTGTTGAAGGTATGAAGCTTTGAACGTTCCTTTTGTCTTCAATATGGTAGATCTGTTCGTATTTATGTGTTTTAGTTAATCTGCATGCTTAAAAACCCCATAATTTACTTATTTTAATCGTATTATGCAATGTAGATCCAGAAATTAGGAAAAGTCGCCCCCGGTAAACTGGCGGTCTATACCGGTCCGAGGCATATTTTAGAAAACCTAAACTGGGATTCACTACAGCTACATTGATCGGCAGTAATAATTAAAACGAGTAATAGGTCTGGTCAATCTAGTATTCGTAATTCGTAAATTAACATGAAGGACCGCAAGTGAAGTGTTAATTAGGACATAGTCTTGAAGGACCCTAGGAACGTGCTGGTCAGTGTCGACAGCTGTCTAGGCGGGTTAGCGGTATGAGATAACGCTCAATATCGGCAGTTCTAGTTCTTTATGTGTATGGGCTATTACGGACCAATTAAGGAGGGTAGCTTGCGTATAGATTGTCTATTGCCATTGTCGGAGTAGATAGGAGTAGGAATTGCACCCGTAGCTGATAAATATGATAAAACGCTCATGATTAATCTAATCAAATTATGTGGGGAAGTAAACATAACGATTAACTAAACCAAGTTAGTAGATCGGTGAGGAGAGGGAGAGGTATACCATGTTTGTTTTCTTTTAATGTTATTGTTGGTCAATGACCGCCTATATGTTGCTTCTTAATTAAGTTAGAATCGTTTATATGTATAAGTTGCATTGTCTCTGTGGGATCGAATTTGACTCGCATTTACTATACTGCGATGTACCTAGTATTCTTGCTAGTAATATCGACGTTAGTGAATTACACGCGATCAGAGAGTCAACACATCAAACTGATTTTGGACTCTGGGGCATCTTTCATATTTTCCCTCATAGAGAATGGTTCTTAAGTTATCAGCAGATAGATGGCGGTCATTTATCTATGGCAAATGGCAAGGTCTGTAAGGTAGTTGGGATTGGCTCAGTTCAGTTGAGGACAGAGGATGGAAGATTCTATAAACTTAGTGAAGTTAGACATATTCTACAAATGACCAAAAACTTGGTATCTCTCAGTTCTTTGTACAGCAGGGGATTCAGTTTTAAAGGGGAAAGTGGTGTGCTGAGTGTCTATAAAAACTCAGTTGAGGTTCTCAAGGGAATCAAGAAAGGGACTCTGTATATACTACAAGTGGTCGGTTGTTCTTTGGTTTACTTCTTTGTGGTATCTCTTTGAGATTCATCGATCCTGACTTACAAAGCTGTGGCATATGAGACTGGGTCACATGGGTGAAAAGGGGATGCAGGTTCTTTCTCAAAAAGATCGTCTTAGGGGATGTAAGGTCAAGAATCTGGACTTTTGTGAGCATTGTGTGTTTGGGAAGCTTCATAGGAGCAAGTTCTCAAAAGGGGTACACAACACAAAGTCATCACTTGATTACATTCATTCTGATTGTTGGGGGCCATCAAAGGTGGAGTCATTGGGTGGTCACATAAATTTTGTGTCCTTCATAGATGACTATTCAAGGATGACTTGAGTGGTGCTAAAGAAACACAAAAGTGAGGCATTCAAGAGCTTCATGCAATGGAAGGCTCTAGTTGAAAATCAGTTGGGGAAGACGATCAAGAGGCTCCGTACAGATAATGGTCTGCAATTCTGCTGGACTGAGTTTGATACATTGTACAAAACTGAGGGTATTGCTAGACATCGTACTATCAGGAATACTCCTCAGCAAAATGGTGTAGCTGAAAGGATGAATCAAACTCTTCTAGAGAGAAAGATGTATGCTTTCTCATTATGGTTTGTCAAGGAGATTTTGGGCAGAGGCTGTAACCACAGCTTGCTACTTAATCAACAGGAGTCATCACACAGGAATCAGACTCAAAACACTAGTTTAGATGTGAGCACAGTTTACTATCATGTCAGTGAAGGGAAATTAGAACCAAGGGCCAAGAAAGGAGTGTTTGTGGGGTATGGTGATGGAGTTAAGGGTTATAGAATTTGGTAATCAGTGGAAAACAAAGTTATTCTCAGCAGAGATGCAATTTTCGATGAAAATTCTATATTCAATTCATCAGTAGGAAGGATAACTAAAAGTGAAACCAGTGCTAAAACTGAGAAAACTAAAGTAAGGTGGAGCTTCAGGTGGAGTCAGTTGGAATGCAACAATCAACTGATCCAAGTCAGTTTTTGTCTGATCCAGTTATCGAACTAGAATCGAATCCAAGCCGGTCATTTCAAAGAAATGTCAGTTGAGCGTCAAACTGAGAACGTGGATAAGTAGAGTATAGCTTTCAACAGAGCTAGAAGATCCAATGTTGGGGTACCTCCCAAGAGGTATGGGTTTGATGATATGGTTGGATACGCACTTCAAGTTGCAGAAGAAGTGGATGGTTTTGAACCTTATACTTACAGGGAAGCAGTTACATGTTCTAAAGCATCTCAATGGCTTGCTGCCATGGGAGATGAAATGGAGCATTATTGAAGAATCAGACTTGGGATCTAGTTAAACATTCAGCTGAAAGGAGAGTTGTTACTTGCAAATGGATTTTCAAAAAGAAGGAGGGTTAACTGAGGCAAAAGGAGTTAAGTATAAGGCACGTTTGGTTGCAAGAGGGTTCATCAGGAAAGAAGGGTGGACTTTGATGAGATATTCTCACAAGTAGTCAGACATACTTTAATCAGAGTGTTACTAGCAATAGTGGCACAGCAGGACTTAGAACTGGAGCAATTAGATGTGAAGACAGTTTTTCTATATGGTGAGGTAGACAAAGAGATATACATGACTCAGCCAGAGGGTTTCCAAGTACCTGGTAAGGAAGATCTTGTGTGTAAGTTGAAGAAGTCCTTGTATGGACTGAAGCAGGCTCCTAAACAGTGGTATAAAAGGTTTGACAGTTATATGATCTAGTTGGGTTATAGCAGAAGTCCTTATGATTGCTGTGTTTACAACAGTCAGTTGGAAGATGGACCATACATCTATCTTGTGTTATATGTGGATGACATGCTGATAGCTGCAAGAAAGAAGTGTGATGTTCAATATCTGAAAGACCTTCTCAGTACTGAGTTTGAAATGAAAGATTTGGGTACAGCCAAGAAAATTTTGGGGATGGAGATCTGGAGAGATCGAAGTCAGAAAAAACTGTTTTTATCTCAGCAAGGCTATATACAGAATATTTTGTCAAAATTTGACATGTCAGCTGCTAAGCCAATAGATACTCCTATGGCATAAAATGTTCATTTGTCAGTTTTTGCTTCACAATCAGCAGAGGAGAAGGAGTACATGTCAAGAGTAGGCCTGTAAACGAGCCGAACCCTACCGAACCCTGGCAGAGTTCGGCTCGGCTCGGTATGTTCGAACCTTAGGCTCGGCTCGGCTCGAAATGGCCGAGCCTTATATTTTCATTATTCGGCTCGGGTTCGGTCTGGTATTTGGGGAAAAAAGCTCGGCTCGGTTCGGCTCGAACATGTCGAGCAGTTCGAACATGTTCGGCTCGAATCGGGTTTTAAAAAAATCGAACATGTTCGCTCGGTTTTAAAAAACATATTCGCTCGAATCAGATATGAATTTATGATATCCGAGCGAACATGTTCGGCTCGACCACCGAATATCTAATTTGTAAGGTTCGCTCGAAGTTGAACCCACGAAACGAGCCCGAATCGAGCTTTTTCGAGCCGAATACTCCGGATCAAATCGAATACTTAGGTTCATTTATAGCCCTAGTCAAGAGTTCCCTATGCTAGTGCAGTTGGCAGTCTGATGTATGCCATGGTGTGCACTAGGCCTGATCTGGCTCAGGCAGTCAGTGTTGTCAGCAGGTTTATGGCTCAACCTAGAAAGGAACACTGGAAAGCTATGAAAAGAATGTTCAGGTACCTTAGAGGTACAGCTGATGTTGGTCTCATTTATGGAGGTGATACTTAGGAACTTATTGTTAGGAAATCTACGCGGGAACGCAGCGGAATTTAAAATTTTATTTCCTTTTAACCAGGATCGACTTCGTTTAAGCAATAAACCATTAAGCTAGTAGAGGCGGTGGTTACCTTGGTTGATCTAAAAGATCGACGCTTTGACCGTCTAGGAGAGTAGTCTCGCATAGAGCCGCCCAAGTGTTCGGCCTCTACCGCTAGTCCACACGAACGACCCGCCGGAATCCCGTCATGGATTGCTATTGGATAACTCCGGTTGCTAGACCGGCCCTTTTCCCCTCTCTCCAACTATCTATAGGATGCTCTCTATTTTACACAAGAACTATTAGTTCTTGGAATTGTGATATACAAAAAGCTTGACACTCACCTCTTATTTATAGTGTAGGTGACGCCATCTTCTAGAGTGGAGGAGAAGAAAACATTTTCCCAACAAAATAAGGAAAATATAATTGATTGATTTATCTCATTTATTATAATATCTCATATTAAATAAATCTAGGATATTGTCAATATCTTATATTGAATATTTCCAAGATATTGTCAATATCTAATATTGACTATCTTTATTTTATTACCATAAATCAATTTACACATGTGTATATATCACATATATATATATTATATGCATAAATCTCTATATATATTATATATACATACTACACTTGGTAATGCGCATCACATATGCACACCACACACGCATATATGCACAATATATCTAGTTTATTTTATTTATTAATATCTAATATTAATAATAGGTAATACCATTAATTAAATTGCACAATCCAAGTGTATCTTATACATTAATAAGTTGCGCCACCTTTAGCCATAAATTGGCTTTGGAATATTCTTTAATTAATATAATTAATGTCTTGTATTTTATTTATTCATAATAAATAAATACCACCATATTAATTTACCACTTATAACCTTTATAGTAACGAGATAAATTCTTTCCTTATTTGGTCATCAACTATAACCACATTTTAATCCGGCTAGATGTTCATATGTGTGTGACCCGATAGGCTTCGAATATATTGGTTTGTAGGCACAAAGTGCAAATTACTTAAAACGCCCTTCATACCTAACGATCACGGGATAGCGTCTAGCAACACACCGTGACCCCAATCATCGGAAGAGTCAAATGCAATGACTACTACCTTTCATGTGAAAGCAGATTACCGTGTAACTTACAATCCTATCATTGTAATAATATCCATACGCGGTCGTGACGTCGAGTGTCAAACATTAACGATCGTATCTTATAACCGGATATCATGCTCTCTCGAAGTAACTCGTTTACTCCCACTTTGCAAAGATTCACGAGTAAGACATTCCTTATAAGAAGGCCATTTCGGATATTCGATCCCAATCATAGGATACGCGATTCCCGGACGACCAATCATGTATACTCCGCGATGCTTGAAGATCATACCCAATCACTACCGCATGATCGCCCCGTGGCTGTGGGAAACCTCAATAGTGTCAAAGCATGACAATCCACACCGTGATGCCATGAAGACTCCGGTCTTAAGGATAATTACACAACCGTCACATAGTATGACACTTATCCGTGTAAGTGGGTCGATCCTAACGTCACGCATTCTCTAATACACGCCCACGCATACCCAAGTGTCTCTACACTTCGATAGAGCGAGATCTATCCCCCCCTAAAGACGAAGACATCTAATACGTGCTACTCTGTTTATACTATCAATGCCCTGTTTAATAGTACATCAGCCTAGAGACATTTAAGTATCAAACTTATTAAAGTGATTAGAGATCTCATCAACCATAATCGCCTATCATGGTTTCTCTATCACAGTTTAATACTAAGGACGTTATCATATAACAATTCATAATTGGTTCTTTAGAAGAACAGATATATGACAACATAAAAGCCATTATATATATGTATAAACATAAAGAAATAGTAAAAATGATCCGACCCGGTCGGATCCGGTCCAACCCGATTGGGTTTAGGACACTATTCCAACAATCTCCCACTTGGCCTAAAACCAATCACTCGTACACACAAGACCAAGTTGAAACACAAGAATCTTATGCAATACTCGCAACCAGCCCTAGCCATAAATGGATCGCTATCCGTGGGGACTCAGACTATCTTCATATCACGTTCCAAATGACCACGTCAAAGGAACCGCCTCAACACACACACGAATCTCTGACGAGACCCTGGTCCTTGCTTCAAGCAATAAATCCACTTACTATATCAGCTATACAGAAAAGGTGGAAGAACCGTATAAGGTTCAGGAATGAACCTACTAGATCCATGTACTGCTCCCGTTGCGCCTTTGAGGCACTACTGTGTTTTGGCTCAGTTGTAGAATTTACAGTGACCCATAGGCTAGAACATTTCCAGCTCACTGTATCACTTAATCAAAGTGACTGCGAACCCAGACTGTAGCTCCCACTCGCCTTCATAAGACTCAGGATATACGTCTGTATATCTACGCTTATTTAATTCTAAGTTTCAATAAACTAGGAAATCATCCTTAACTTGTTTAAGGATATTCTCGACCTTCACCAGATCTACTTTCATACTTGCTCATGACTATTCATGGAGTATGAACATCCGGCATTACCTATAAGATGGTTCCTATCGTAGTAGCGAAGGAAACCTTCCATAAACATCATCTTTCACCTTATCTTTAGGACCAATGTCCTAACATAGACAGATCTCGCGATCTATGCTAAACTTCTTTTAGCATCACATCTATATAAGTAAACTATAATCTAACAGCACTGAAATCTATCGCTATAGATTCTTATTTCTAAAATAAGAACTGTTAATCCAAGTGCTTTCACAAAGACCTTGAACTACCA
This sequence comes from Gentiana macrophylla, assembly GCA_026214975.1. Classification (NCBI taxonomy): domain Eukaryota; kingdom Viridiplantae; phylum Streptophyta; class Magnoliopsida; order Gentianales; family Gentianaceae; genus Gentiana; species Gentiana macrophylla. The sequence goes on from CM047814.1 coordinate 76,011,020, forward strand.
AACATTAATTGACTGTGACATGGGGTGATGATTCCCGAGAGGGATATCCAATACCTTACTCAAAAATCATAACACACTCCCACTATCTATCTTGCACATTGGGCATATCCTTCTTTTGACTAAATCAAACTCCTTTGATTATCAAACAAAGAAATTGTCTAGAGAAACTTGTATGAGTCCATAAATGGATCTTGTGGGCTCACATATCATGTTATCGTCTATGAACATTGAGCTGTTTGCCCAACGTCTTCAACACTATCATATAGCCATGATACGAAGTTATAACAAGCATCATCTGATTAGAACTGGGCTCAGCTGGCAACATAAAGGTAATTACAAGGTTTACACCCCGTACCCCTCAGCCGTCACTTTAGCCTGATGGTAATCATATTACAATCCATGTCAGCCTTTCAGGGACATTCCCCTTAGGTAAGACAGACTAGGTTCACAACCTGGTTGTCACTAATGGAATCTAATTCAGATTTTATGGCTCCTGGCCATATCTCTCAAACTTGCCTTTCAAACATTCTTTCATAAGTCGTGAGATATTCATTCTTCAAGATGAACATACCAACACCTTTTTCAGGCTTGAGGTTATCCAGACTCTGAACTTTTGTGTGCACTGAAGCAAAGTGTTTTACACCTCATCGCTATCATGGCGTCGCTCATGTTCCTATGGTTGAATATATCTTTGTGGTTCTCAAACTACATTTGAGATCTAAATCTACTCCCACTGTTTCTTTTGGAAGAAACACTTCCTCTAGAAGACAGCATGTTTGGAGACAAACATTTTGCTCCACGGACAAGTAGATAATATCCAGCGTACTTGCTAAGACATTCCACAAAGTTGCATATGTCGTACTAGGCTCCAAGACTTTCTGACTTTGCCTATGACAACTTCAAATCATCGGTTAAGATAATTTCGACATTATCTTCTTCCATGTCTAATATGGAATTTATTCAACCTTTATTCTTTGGAACTCGGTTAAGTATAAGGGCACTATCCCGAAACGGGTAAGGGATACATCGCATGGCTTGCATCACACCTTTATCATATAAAGTGTTATTTCCATTCTGGGAACACAATTTAATTGCGTATCCCAAATATGGTATCCTTCAAGGGAGAATCTTATTCCTTTTCAGACGACTTCTGAAACACCCTTCAGGTATTAATTACTTCAATCCAATTGAAGATTAATTCCTAAGTAGCTCATCAATCTCATATTCTTACTAGCTCGAACTTTTCGGGCTTTCCGAATTGTCGTACCTCAATAAGTACATTCAACTATTTCTAAAAATAGTGATAGAGATTAACAAACAATTATTTGTGGCATTAATTGTCATAAGCCAACAAACATCGGTATGTTTAGGCTTCAGACAATTTTTCTAGATTTTATAACCTTTTCATAAAAGGGTATTTTAGTCATCTTTAGATAATATACGTATTACCCACATGATTTATAATCATATGGTTCAACATCATCAGAATGACGTTTAATTACACGCTTCTCTTCCAGAGAGTCGACATCTAGAACAACTACAAATATCAAGGATAACAGCCATACAAAAATTTAGTTGAGATCTTATCACATATATCAACTATATAGTGACATCAATCTAGTATGTTAGATTCAGTGACCTTCCAACTTTATCGGAATAACATTTATTCTTTACAATTGAATATGTCTCTCAAATCCTGACGGATAACTGAAAGTACGTTCTTCATAAGAACCGGAACATAATAACATTTATTTAGTTCCCTTATCAGTTTACTAGATCCAGAATATGGTAAGTGTCACAACGTTTGCTCCACCTTCCATATCTGCATTTAATCTTTCTAATTTAGTCACACTCGCAAGATATCATATATCTAAGAGTTGACTTGAACTTAGATAGATTTATCTCAACCTACTTGCCTAGAATAGAAACTTCAATAAGTTCTCTATTTAAGCACATGCCCTAACTTTCCCTTTTAATCCTTTAAGCACTTGAGAAATGTTTCTTATTGTAGTCTTCATAAGACTTAAGAAAGATCACAAGAGCTATGTCTTCAATTTCCTTTTATAAAGAAAATCTAAAGTTTATTAAATAGTTTATTTAACCTTTTGAATCGTATTCAAAACATTGACTATTTAATTAACCTTTAAGCAATGATAGAATTAAGTCGATACTTAAATCTTATAATTTTGAAAACAACCTTTCCAAAATTAGATGTGGTCATTCTTATCCAACGTTTGAATTAATTGTCATCGTGATGTATGGTGAATGATCATCTTCGATCGTATCCAATATATGACTAATTCGTTGAAACTTATTTCAAATGATTTAATCATATCATGAGCTTCCGCTTTCATTAATAATTAAAGTCTCGAGCACCTTTGCATCAATTATGTAATCTCCTTGTCTCTAACTACTATAACGGGATGGCTCATGTCATTGCTTATTTTAAAAGGATTAAAATTACTTAACCATATTTGAGAACGTTTCTCAAAATTATGATCATAATTTGGTTTTACTAATCGAGAATTAAACATAAATATAAAGTTTGCTAAAACTACAACATAAAAATGAAAATAAATGAGTGTTGTTGTTTATACACGCAAAATCAAAATGATCTTTTGGTTTATGATTTTGCTCCCACTAGTCAACTACTTCCAATTGACTTTCAAGAATTATTAATTTCTTTAGTGGACAAGATCCCACTAAACTACCCCGACCCCGCTTTGGTGGTGGGCGAAAATAGCATAACAGTAGACAACTCTTTGTCAATCGATCTTATACGACTCTTGTTGTTTGAATAGTCAACTCTTTGGCAATTTTCATCTTATGAAGTAGTCAAACCCTTGCCTCTAAAATCCAAACGACACCGCTTTGGTGGTGCCGAGAGAATTCTTAGTCGGTCATAACCCCAATATTCGTGAGATCTCATACGATCATATCTCGATAATGACGATATACCGAGGTAGAGAGGTCAACCCCCGCTTTGGGTGATGAGTTGGATCGAACAAGGGCTCTTCACCGTCATTATAATATGGGGAGGCAATTTCAACTTGATTCTTTTGAGGTGGAAGTATTTATGTAAATTAATTCACTTAATTAATTTAATTATGGTCTCATCATTAATATGTCTATCTCTATAAACATACATCCTACACATTTATCTAGATTGTGCCTAGTCATGCATCTATCGTATCATATAAAATAAATACAAGCATAAAATAAATAAATGCGTAAAGTAACCCGGTATGATGGATGGACTTTTCTAAAGTGCGGTTTCGAATACAAACCGATTTAAACCGCGGGTCACAATCTAAGGGTAATTTGCAACCACCAATAGGATCTTTAATGCTCCATTCTCCAATGGGATCTTTATTTTCGTCTTTCTTTGGTCTCCATCTTCTCGCTACATTCTTGTTACATTTAATTCTATTTAATAAAATAAATACACCCGCCGCACACGGGGAGAGCTAACGGGAATGGGATGAATGCAGAAAATAAACTAGGTCACGTTCTTCATAACGGCCTAGGACAATTTTTAAAACCAACAGAAAATTTAAATCATTCACATATATCCTATCGGTCGAGTCCATGATCAATCGGGGTCCATATAATCATATTATATCTACTATATCTAATCCATACAATAAAATCTTATGAAAAAGATAAAATTAAAATTTAACTACTTGCGTCTTAATTAATCAATTAACATTTAATCTATTAAATAATTTTATCCAACCAATTAACTAATTAATATTTAATTAATTAAATCGAAATAAAATTAACGATTAACTTTAAACGATTTTAATTTTAATTTTAATCAATTGGAACTATTCCAAAAATAAATCAAAATTAAAATTATTTCTCTTTTGTTTCTTTCCTTTTGATTCGTAATCAAAGGATGCCTTCTGATTTCTAAACCAAATTTGGCTTAGTTCGCCACTTTCCAAAATCAAAATTTTGGAAGTGGCGCAAGCTAAGCAGCTTTACAAACCAAATATTTGGAAATGACTCAGCTATATTCCAAATCAAATATTTGGAAAGGCCAAATAATTTTGGTTTAAAGCTCGCCACTTTCCAAAATCAAAATTTTGGAAGTGGCGCAAGCTTAAGCCTTTTCCCAAATCAAATATTTGAAAATGGCAAGCCTATTCCAAATAAAGTTTGGAAAGGTCATTATTATTTTAATGCCATGTGGCATCCCAATAGCCCAAATTATTTGAACCATTGGTTAGCCACATGGCACAACTAAACAAAGGAGGAATTACCAATCACAACTATGAACCATATTGAATCACAAAATAAGGAAAATATAATTGATTGATTTATCTCATTTATTATAATATCTCATATTACATAAATCTAGATATTGTCAATATCTTATAATTGAATATTTCCAAGATATTGTCAATATCTAATATTGACTATCTTTATTTTATTACCATAAATCAATTTACACATGTGTATATATCACATATATATATTATATACATAAATCTCTATATATATTATATATACATACTACACTTGGTAATGCGCATCACATATGCACACCACACATGCATATATGCACAATATATCTAGTTTATTTTATTTATTAATATCTAATATTAATAATAGGTAATACCATTAATTAAATTGCACAATCCAAGTGTATCTTATACACTAATAAGTTGCGCCACCTTTAGCCATAAATTGACTTTCGGAATATTCTTTAATTAATATAATTAATATCTTGTATTTTATTTATTCATAATAAATAAATACCACCATATTAATTTACCACTATAACCTTTATAGTACGAGATAAATTCTTTCCTTATTTGGTCATCAACTATAACCACATTTTAATCCGGCTAGATGTTCATATGTGTGTGACCCGATAGGCTTCCGAATATGTTGGCCGTAGGCACAAAGTGCAAATTACTAAAACGCCTTCATATACTAACGATCACGGGATAGCGTCTAGCAACAACACCGTGACCCCAATCATCGGAAGAGTCAAATGCAATGACTACTACCTTTTATGTGAAAGCTTGATTTACCGTGTAACTTACAATCCTATCATTTGTAATAATATCCATAACGGTCGTGACGTCGAGTGTCAAACATTAACGACCGTATCTTATAATCTGGATATCATGCTCTCTCGAAGTAACTCGTTTACTCCCACTTTGCAAAGATTCACGAGAGTAAGACATTCCTTATAAGAAGGCCATTTCGGATATTCGATCCCAATCATAAGATACGCGATTCCCGGACGACCAATCATGTATACTCCGCGATGCTTCAAAGATCATACCCAATCACTACCGCATGATCGCCCGTGGCTGTGGAAACCTCAATAGTGTCAAAGCATGACAATCCACACCGTGATGCCATGAAGACTCCGGTCTTAAGGATAATTACACAACCGTCACATAGTGTGACACTTATCCATGTAAGTGGGGTCGATCCTAACGACGCATTCTCTAATACACGCCCACGGTACCCAAGTGTCTCTACACTTCGATAGACGAGATCTATCCTCGCCCTAAAGGCAGAAGACATCTAATACGTGCTAGTCTGTTTATACTATCAATGCCTGTTTAATAGTACATCACCTAGAGACATTTAAGTATCAAACTTATTAAAGTGATTAGAGATCTCATCAACCATAATCGCCTATCATGGTTTCTCTATCACAGTTTAATACTAAGGACGTTATCATATAACAATTCAAAATTGGTTCTTTAGAAGAACAGATATATGACAACATAAAAGCCATTATATATATGTATAAACATAAAGAAATAGTAAAATATGATCCGACCCGGTCGGATCCGGTCCAACCCGATTGGGTTTAGGACACTATTCCAACACTTATCATAGGATACTGTGATGCTGATTATGCAGGTGATGTGGACAGTAGAAAATCAATGACTGGTTATGTTTTCACATTAGGGAATTCAGTTGTCAGCTAGAAAGCAACTTTTCAGGAAACAATGGCTTTATCAACTACTGAAGCTGAGTTTATGGGTCTTACTGAAGCAGCCAAGGAGGGTATCTGGTTGAAGGGACTAGTCAGTGATTTGGGGCTACATCAGGATCACGCTCAGATTTTGATGTAAATATAGAGCCATCCGACACTCCACCACCCGTCACGACTAGACTTGGACCCGAAACCCGATTCCAACACAGAATTAAGCTCGACTCGTTGGAGAAATTGATCCAATTATTAATTCAAGATTCCAAGTCCAAGAATAATGAAGATTTTGAAGTTATCAAGTCCGTCATTTATGCTTACGGACTATCGGAATAATTATTTAATAAATTATGATACTATATAATATATCATACTTTATTAAGTAATATTAGCTAAATATTAAGTGCTAAATAATGATACACATGGCGCCAAAATGGGTGGAAAAACAAGTACTTGGGATTAATTAGATTCATGTATCAAGAATTCAAGGTTCATCAAGTTTCAACCAAAGGATGCAACTCTTGGATAAAGTACTTGGAAAACTCAAAGGTTGAAGCATAGGACCGAAAATTGTAGTTCATGTATTTAGAATTCTATGTGTTTCTTGTATCCTATAAATAGCCATCCAATTGTAATTTGTGAACAATCATATTTTGCAATAATAAAATTTTATATTTTCTACACTTGGATTAGTGTGTTGAATTCTCTGGATAGAGGTTCTTTCGGATTATCAAAGGCTTGAGCAACCTTTGTGGGTGTCCTATACCAAGGTGCTTAGAAACAAGTTTTCTAAGTGTTGAGGTTATTCCAAGGTGCTTTCTCACAAGTTGAGACTGTGTCGAGGAGCTCTCGAAAAATATTCCAAGGTGCTTCTGCGCAATTGTTGTAGTTGTGTCGAGGAGAAAGACTTGAATCCAATTACCGCTTTTCCTAGATCCACGCAATTTCACATCAGATTTATTGTGACAGTTTGAATGCAATTTGTCTAGCTAAGGACCAGGTTCATCATGAGAGAACCAAGCATATTGATGTGAGGTATCATTTTCTGAGAAATGAGAAGAGGGTTGTAGTGAAGAAGATCAGCACCAAGGATAATCCTGCTGATATGTTCACTAAACTAGTTCAGTAGAAAAGGTTTCAGTTGTGTCTGGACATGCTGAATATTCAAAGCTTGTAAACTGAAATCTGATACTCAATTGAGGGCAAATAAACTTGAGTGGATTCTGAGGAGAAGTCTGGTACTGTACATCCTGGCATTGATGAATGCATCTGGTACAAGTACGTCTGATTATGCAATCTGGTGACGTTCAATGAGAGTTCAAGTCAAGGTGGAGATTTATCAGTTTTGGTGACTTGATCTCTAAACTGATAAATAATATGGTGGAACTAATCTAGAAAACTGAGACTGAGAAGGATGGTCGTTAAGTATATTCAGTTCTGTGAAAGCCAGTTTGATGAAGTGCAACTAAGTTTCTTCTGAAGTCAGCAATCTGTTCTGATCTGCTGAGTTTTGTTGAGTAAAGATGAATTCTACATCTGGGCAGTTGATTACAAGTCTGGAGAGTCAGTTTTGAAGCTGAGTTTCGTCTGGTCGATAACAGCTGGAGCTGGGGTCCATCTGGGGTATTTATGAGAATTCCGACAAAGATCTTTGGCGGTTAGGGTTTGGGATTTGTATCTTTAAATACCTATGTTGTAATCAATGCAAGTGTGTGTCTTTCAAAAGTGTGTCTTTCACTTTGTGAGGAATACCTTGTAATTCTGTGCATAATAAAATATCTCATTTTCTGTCCGTGGAGTAGTCGGCACAACGCCGGAAACCACGTTAAATCACTGTGTTTTTATTGTTTCTGTGTTTTATCAATTCCGCCATACTTTACGTTTGCATTGCTATCTGTTATTTATCTTTCTTAAACTGCAAGTTTCTCGTCTCTGTTTATAACAATGTTGTTGTGTGAATAGATTGCGCGTGTGATGATTGAGTATCATTCAAGCCATGCGGCCCATGCCATCCAAATGTGTTTGTGAGGAGGCACAACAACTTTGGGTGTGTTGCACATGTCTAATATGCATTCGATGTAGTATGTCGACTAGATGTTTTCACCAAGGGCAAAACGGTTTCGGGTGTTATAATGAGTCTAGAGCATGAAAATTCTTGGGTAGCCGTTTGTGTTCGATGGCTAATGCTATATTAGAATATGAGATACCTCGGATAACAAAAGAGGCCACATGCTATGATGTTGTTGTGTTAGCCGTTTGTGTTCGTGTGTTAGTACATGCTATATTTGAGAGATATAAAGATATGTGAGATTGATACCTCCTAATGGATTCAGTGAAGCACGTGTACCATTAGACCGATTCTCCGACTAAATTCAGTTTTCAGGGGTGGACAATGGGAATTAGTCTAAGAAAAATGTTTTCAATCTAGAAAGTATTGATTTCAGGATTGTGTATAACGCTTAAAGTTGGTAAAGTAGTAATCTGTTTAGCAATCCAGTGGTTTATTATCAATCATAATACATGTAATAACTTGGAAAAGGAGGCATCATTTGATATGGCTGTTTGCTTGACGAGTTGTTTCGAGACAGCGTCTAAGGGTGGACAATATTCTTTGGGGTTATCTGAATCGGAAGACCTTGAGGGAGTTCTGGCATCGGATCCCTTTTGAAGGAGTTTCCAGGGCAACACAACTTCCATTTGAACCGATTAACCAAACAGTACAAAGTGACAAGAGTTTCCATCTTAGCAAACTCGCATTACCTGTGGCATATTCGAGCTCCACCGCCAAAGGGACAAAGCGATAAGTGGGATAGATGTTGGATTGTCAAATCTTGTAGGTCAAACTTCGATGGCTCTTGAAATATCTTTGCTATCCATTTGAGTCATTGGGGTAGCCCAGAATATCTATATTGATAAAAAAAAAATTGTTTGTCAATAAGATGGTATTCTATTACTGGCAATAACTTTGTTGTTGTTGTTGTTAAAATGAATATGAGATTCTTACTTGCCATCCTTGAGGAATGATGTAGCCCCATACTCGATGTCTTTTCTTTGTCGCCTTCCTAAAACCTCCAAATACTTTGGAGGATGCAGTCTTAATAACTCCTGTACCACTTTCCAAGTATACTTCATCTTACCCAAGTCTTCCCAAGTAAGATGATCTCGGAGGATTTGCTCATGAAAATCTCTTCTTGTTCTGCATTTGTTACGAGCATAATTGTTAATGAAGTTGAGCATCTTTTAAGCGATGAGAAAAAGAGTCATTATCCCTTTTAGGTAAGGTTTCTTTTTATGGCCACCTTCAGTTATTACTATTTTATGGACATTCGTAATCTGGAAAAGTCGACAAATGAGTTTGAATAGTACTACCTTTGAGAACGACTTCATAAACAATGAGATTGGTGGCTAAAAGTCTCATCATGAACGTAATCAAGGCAGAGGAGGAGGTGTCGATCCTCGCTACCAAAACGAGCATCACATTGTCAAATATTTCTTTTCGGAAAGCGTTTGTTCACCGTCTTCACCACTTAATGCTTAGTAAGCAAGAGATCAAGTCTTGGTGGGAATGAGCTCCTTTATTTAGCTGAAGTCTCTTCTCCTCTAAAATATCTTTCATGACTTGGTCCGCCCTCGCTCTATCCTTTAGGCTGCGATTGAACCGCGTGAATGGAATGTTAATAGGTATTGCCCACAACCCTTGTATCATGTGACGGAAATAATCGACCAGTCGTTCTCTTCTTACTCCGCGTTCAATCCCAAAAAGTAGCGAACATATTATGTCAAATGTGAGAGTTTTCATCAATGGTAATACCTGCAACAAAATCATGCATGTGGTATATATGAACAGTTAAATCGAGAGGGAAGGAGCAGAAATTCGGGCAAAACATACCGTTACATTCTGCTTGCCTTCCCAATACGTCTCGATGTGATTCATCACTTCATCTTCCATCTTACCAACATACATCTTCAAACACTCTGGCTTCAAGAAAGATATAAGCGCCCCTCTTACTCGCTTATGATCTTGACCTGCGAGATTCAGCAGACATCGATCTCCTAATATCATTGTCACTGATTCCACTTGTTCATTAGAAATGATGCTGCTGTCACTGCCGAAAACAAGCTTGTTTGCAGCTTGTCCATAGACGAAGACGGTCGGTTTACCGAAAAGGCTAAGCTTTGAGACGGGACCATACTTCTTGACTCTTTGTTCCAGCCAATTCTCAGCAGTGTTGGACCTCATTTGCCATAAAAGACTAAGGCTTTGGCCAATAAAGGGCAGTCCCATTGAACCTGGTGGAATTCTTTTTTCTTGATTTGATCTTTTCCGGGCTAGGAGAAAGATGATTATTGGAAGAAAAGCAAGTAACAAAGTGAGGAAGACGTTCATCATGAATATGTCCTGCAGGTTTACTGAAGAATCTGCCTTGAGGAGTAGCAAAATTCTTCTTAATTAATATATATAGAATGCCTAAGTTGTCTTCTTCAAAGAAGTTATGAAACCTTTGTTTGTACTTTGTAGTTATCGAAATTGTATGTTTTTAACGGTAAAAACAACTTTGTTAGTCGAGTTAAAGGAGGCAGCTGCCTGGTCAAGTCTTGAACTAATTGGTAAAACTCTAGGAAGATACAGCATAAGGTACCAAAATTGTGATCCATATTTACTAAAGTATAGGAGTTTTCTTTTGAAAGAAATACATCAAATTGAATTTTAGATCAAGTTGCACCTACTAAATTATAGGAGTTTTCTTAGAAAGAAATACATAATATTGAATATGATTTCAAGTTGCACTTCGGACACTATCTAATTAAATTTGATATTTATACGGTTGGATGTGCTCAATAACACGTGGAAAGTGTTTTTCATTGAATGTTTAAACTGTTGTATGATACAAGATATTTATCTACACCATATAATATCCTAATATGTCCACTCAAGTGGGACTACGGGTAAGAAGACCCAACTTGAACTTGAAGTGGTGAAATGGTAATCGGGCAAGTGGTTTGGTGAGGGCATCAGCGAGTTGATCAACACTAATGACATGCGAAACGCGGACCAGCCCCTGTTGAACCTGCTCACGGATGAAGTGGTTTAATAATGGCAACATGCTTCATGCGCGAATGAAAAAGTGGTTTGGCAGAAAAATGAGTAGCACCAACATTATCACAATAAATAACAGGTGTGGCAGCGGAAGCAAAGCCAAAATCATGGAGTGTTGGAGAAAATGTCCATTAATGGTCATACTACTCTTAGTGGCCATAAAACATGGGTTGATGGCCTTAAGTTAGACAATTTGACATAAGTGGAGAGTAGTGGTCATAATTGTTATTAGTGGCTTTAAAATAATGAGATAATGGCCATTAATAAGGAGTTTTCTACTACTATAGAAATTCTTTTGCTAAAGATGTTTACACAAGAGTTTGACAAGAATTTTTAGTACTACAAAATACACCATATAGAGGAGTAGTATGTATTTTTGTTGAAGAGAATGTCGGGACACCAGAAGAGTTCACCGTCTGTTCGAAGTTTGAAGTGTCACTACATCGAACATGTAAGCCGTTGTATCCTGGGAGACAAATTGCTAGCACCGTGGGCACTATACCGGAGCAAATTTTACTTAAGGACAGAGTATTTGCACTCGCCTCGGTTTGTGTATTTTATTTTGCATTATTTTGTGTTGTTGTAATTTTACTCTTGTATTGATTTTGATAACAAAATGTGCCAGGAGACTAACATGGAGAAGATAGTAAATCCAAGATAACTCAACAACGGTGGAAACAATAGAGCGATACTCAGCTTCAGTGGAAGACCGAGCAACATAGGGCTGCTTCTTGGAACTCTAAGACAGTATATTGTGGCCCAAAAATACAAGGTTGGCACTCGTGGAGGAAAAATCATCATCCTTATTTCCGCCCAGACAACATCAGAAAAGTGTAATTACATTTTGGGTTGGGGTTTTTTTGGTGTTGGTTTTATATAGGGCTGGACAAAATCCCTTAAAACCCGACCCGACCCGGTTCACATCCATCTCCCAATCCGATTTCCCTGACCCGTATTTTTCCCGACCCGATTTTGTCGGGTTTTCTCCCTTCCCGAACAAGCACGGGAATATATACGGGTATAATGTTTAAATCCCGATGGGTCCCGACCCGTCCAAATTAATTGTTTTTTATATTTATTTATTACTTTTCGTAAATAATTATTTATTGTTTATTTATGTATTGATACGCACTTACAGCAAAAATATAGAAAATTTGCTTGATTCTTGTCTAAAATTTTCCTTAATTTGTGGCAGTGAATCAACGAAGTGATACTATGCATATATATATATATATATATATATATATATATATATATATATATATATATATATATATATATATATATATATATATATATATATATATATGTATGTATGTATATTTTAAGTTGGAAGTTATGCATTCATAATAAAAACACTACTTTGGTTTTTGTCTAATGATGTTGATCGAATATTACAATCGGGTGATTGGGTGATTCGAGTTAGGAAAACAACATAAAACGAGATAAGTTTATATATGGATTTGGACTTAACTCTTTGAGAGAGCTGCCTACGTATCCAATTCAAATAGCAAATTGGAATCAAGTCCCCCTCGTAGTTCAGGGTGTTTCTTATATAGTTGTAGATCGTGAATCTCTTCCTTGACGTACTGGGAAGTTATTATCGGTTATCTCTGGACATTACTGGACGTGGGGTCTACCCACGTCTGTAAACAGTTGAGACGTTGTTGACTCGGTCTTCGTCATGCTCAGCCGATCATTCTGTCCAGAGACTCTTCTGGCCAGAACATGGTGGAGTCTCGCTCCTCGACTACTACGTCCGGCAGACTTGATCAGTCGGCGCTTGGTGGAGTCCTGCCTGACTGGCCCGTTTATCTTTATTGTCTAACTTTTATACTGGGCCCGGCCCAATTACAAATAATCCGACCCAGTGGGCCTACATATCATCATAAGTCCCCCCATACTGGGGTGGACTGCTCCACAGCTGCCCTAGTCTGAAACGCTTTAACTGCATCATTATTATATCGTGAATCGAGGCCAAGTCACAGCCAGTTATTATTATAACTGTGAATTGAACCCTTACGTCGCTTCCTCTTGTCACATAATCCCCTTCTTGTCAAACAACTCGTCTATTTCAGACCTTTGGAATCGCACCTCAGCAGTTACAAGTAAGTCTCTGTTTCTACGTTATTCTTCTACTTCTTTTGAATCTTCATTTCGTTTATGAGTTTGAGAGCCAATACTGCCTCTAGCGGTTCTGTAGAAAGGTTGTTTGAGTCTCCAGAAAAGATTTCTATAGCAATAGAAAGTGAAGAAGTAAATTCCTCTAACTCTATTCTTTGTCCTGAAACCGTAATAAACATCGATCGTCCATCCTCTTCGATTGATCTAAGAAATACTTCCACTTTTGGGGATAATCTTTTGTGTCTTCTGCCTTCTCATCTCCTTCCCCCTGGGATCTTTACTCCTACTTCAATCGTTCATCAATACCCAGAAGACCATACTGCCTTCTTAAATACTTTGAAAAGAGAAATCAATCGATTTGACAAAACCAAGGCGATAATGGCTTGCCATGGTGTCTCTAGCAAAATGACCAAAACTGAAATGGCCAATCTACTGAAAACTTATAAAATTCATACTGATCCTTTCGAAGTTGTTCTCCCCAAATCCACTGAGTATGCTTATAGTCCCCCAGCAGGTTTCTGTACACTGTACGCTGATCAGTTTCATAGTGGTTTAAATTTCCCTCTTCCTCCTGGATATATCGAGGTAATGAAGTATTCAATTGGGGGTTGGTCAAATACACCCAAACAGCGTCAAATTTGGTGTCGTTTGAACACCACTCCTTTCTCTGTAAAATTATTTAGGAACTTTTATCAATGTAAATTGACACAAGGTAGTGGAGGATGGTATCACTTCTGTCATAGATCCGGTAAGTTAAGCCATATCATTCCTTTGTCTAGCAAAGATAAGACCAGGAAGAAGTGGTCAGAGCGCTTCTTCTTTGTGAAGCACAACACTGAGGTGAATCTTGGTCGTTTGAACACTTCTTCCATGAAGGACAAACTGGAAGACCATACAGATGCAACTCTTGTTAAATATCTTTCCAGCAACAAAATTTCCTTGACTTTAAGCACTATCAGCTCTGCATTGGTGGATGCTGCCCAGCTTCTCAGTGCGGGTCCTACAGGCTATGTAGAATTCACCAAGGAGCAATACCGAAAATGTATGTCTGGATTTATATTGTTCTTGTTTTTGAGTATATCTTGATTATCTTTTATCTTTGTAGTGGTCAATGTGGATGATTTGATTAACATTGACGTGGACGAGGAGGAGGAGGAGGAAACGGAACAAGTGCCAGAAGATTCTGAACAGACCTTGTCTGTTATCCCCGAAGGTGGTGAGGCTTCTGGCCAGCAGGAAGCAATGGAGGTAAGTGTTGACTCTGGTAATGCTGCTCAGGAAACTATTCCCACTGCCAATCCTTCTGACCAGAACATTCTGAGCACCATTAATCATGTGGATCTGCCTGTTGAAGAGGATCTCCCCGGTGGTCAATCTACCGGCTTGAATGTTGTGCCTCTAAGGACCATTTCCCAAAGACAGAAAAAGAGGCACAGGTCCACCTCCTCTGGTAGTTCTGCGAGTGATTCCTCCTTTAACTTTGAGGATATGTCTGCTGAAGACTTTGCTGATTCTGTAAGTAGCTTTTTTGTAAGCTTTTTTTTTTTGTACTATCTTCTAAGATTTGTCCTTTTGCAGTGCTACCGCCTGGGTAAGTCATTGCATAAGAAAACTTCTAGCATGGCTAGGGATATCTCTGCCCTGCAACAGAAGGTGGTCAGTCTGGAAGAGGCTAACGCCAAAGTTGTGAGTTTGGAAGAAGCCAACCGTTCGTTAACGTCTTCAGAGGCAGCTGCTCGTCTGGAAGTTGAGCAATTAAAGGCCAATCTTGCCAAAGCTGAGGGTTTGTTGTTCACCAATGAGGAACAATTAAAACTTAGAGATGAGCAGCTAAGGAAGATGAGAGAAGAGAACCAACAGCACCTGGCTACCTGAAAGCCGATTTTGATGAAAGTTTGAGGCAGATGGAGGAAACTCCTGCCCAGAACGTTATTCAGAAAGTTGTTGCCGGGTATAAGGCTTCTCCTCAAACTTATGAGGAAATTCAGATTATTCTAGCTCCAGCGCTGCGCAGAGGATATACCCTTGGTGTCGATGAAGCTAAGCCGGCTGATTTAGTGATTAGAACTCTACCTAATCACAAGCTATATGATAAGAAAGCTGGCGAGATCTTCACCAAGCGGTACGATGAGTACAAGAATGGAGAAGATATCATTCGCAAGTATGCAAAGAAGAAATCTGCACAGCCTTCTGCTCCTCCTTCATCTTAATTTATATGAATTTTTGAAACTTGAATTTTGCTGCACTTGAAGAGCGGATTTTGATGTAATGACTTTATTTGCTATTGCTATAGGTGTATGATAGTTTCATCATTTAAGCATCTGAATTTGCTTCTATTTTCTGAATTTGCTTCTATCTTCTGGACTTAGAGTATTTGTTATCTTGTTGCGCTGCAAAGAAGTTAGGATTAGTTATCCTTAGCTTCTTTATATAATGTATACGCTGCACATAAATGCTTCTTTAGTAATATCTCATCCAAATTGTTTTGCGCGCGCGGTCCGTAATGTATTTACGCCAGAGTGTCCTTGCGCTGCAAGTTTGACACTTGTGTTTTTTAATTGTGATTTCTGCCTAGAATGTCCTTGCGCTTCAAGCTTGACATTTAGGTTTTTAGTTAGGGCTTCTGCCCAGCGTGTTCTTGCACAGCAAGTTTAACACTTATGTTTTTTAATTGGGTCCTTATGCCCAGAGTGTCCTTGCGCTGCAAGTTTGACGCTTATGTTTTTTTAATTTGGGACCTCTGCCCGGAATGCCCTTGCGCTGCAAGTTTGGCACTTATATTTTTTAATTGGGTCTTCTGCCCAGAGTTTTCTTACACTGCAAGTTTAACACTTGTGTTTTTTAATTTGGGACTTCTGCCCAGAATGCCCTTGCGCTGCAAGTTTGGCACTTATATGTTTTAATTGGGTCTTTTGCCCAGAGTTCTCTTGCGCTGCAAGTTTACTGATAATCCAGCATCCTGTCTTGAGTTTCGTGTTTCAACACAAGTTAAAATATTCACATATATAATCACAACATTAAAACAGATATATATATTCAAGGTATCATTGCTCAAGAAAATTAAATTATCTTAAGGAAAAAAATTTCTTAAATGAACAGCATTCCAGCTTCTAGGAATGGTTTTTCCGGAGGCATTATGATGTGATTCCCATCGAGAAGAAACTTGTCAAATTTATTTGGAGTCTTTTATTTATTTTTAGTTATCTTTTATTATCCCACATTGGTTAGATAGTATTTTATTTTTGTTATTATTTAATTATGGTTATTTTGTCCCACATTGCTAAATTAGCAATTAGTCTTGAAGTATGTAAGCGCATATATAAAGCGTTAAAAATCATCAGTAATCATCAGACAAATTTTGATATAAATATATTTGAAACTTTTAAGCATTGGTGAGTTTCTCACGTTGGTGTTTGGTGGATTCCGACACCGGTGTTTGAGTGGATTCCAAAGGAACTTATCGAGTTACGGCCAGGACTTGTGGCGTTCAGTATACAGGAGGTTCTTAAATATACGGGTTATCAGGGTTGAGGTCATACCAATGTTCTTGAATTACGAGTAATTTAAGGGTCGCGGTGCTTTCGTTTTATTGGTGCCATTCATCGGTCCTTCGGCATTTTGGATCGATTGATCACGGATCACATCACGCAGTATCGAGGTGAGATAATTTGTGGTATCCAAATATCCCTTGTTTTCTCTTTTCTTTTTTTTCATTGGTTCCTGCATTTTTTTGCCCTTCCAACATCACAAAAACAGAGATCCAGCAATTCTTCCTTATTGTCTGCGTAGAATTCGTCCAAAAAAAAAAAACAAAGGGAAAAATTTCCAGAAATTCGTGACTGAATTCGCCGCCTTTGAGTACTTGCCCTATTTGATATTTTTTTCCTTTTCTTTTTTTAATTGGTAGATCCAAAAAAAATAAAAATAAAAAGGAAACTCCGTCGCTCCATCTTTGTGTGATTCAGAACCTGTGATCCCAACTTGGCTTTATTAGGGTTAATCATTCGACCTTTCTTTTTGTTTACCTTGATTGTGCAACTTGAAGTGTTTTAATCCCAGCCGAGACAAAAATATTTTTGTCGTATATTATTTGAAAAGAAAAACAAAAGGAGGGGTTCGGGCATTCCCAAAAAAAAAAAACAAAAAAAAAAACAAAAAAATCATTGCTGAGTATTTTTTGTGGTCATTCCGGAGATCTTGAAAAATGTCGAAAGAGCTCTCTAAGGGAGAGGATAATTCTCGTGATGCTCGTATTTGGTTATTAGCGGATGAGATAAGGGCTGAATATCAGAAACTGTTAGCGGAAAGTGGTGGTGGTAAATATAAAAGCGCCGGTAGAGGTAAACGTAGTGATACAGATTTAGTAAAGAAAACTTCTAAAGAGCCGTTTTCTTATTTTGCGGTCATTGTAAAGGGAGTGGACATCACTACTATGATTGCCCTAAATTTTGGCAGAAAATGCGTAGTTTATGTGCGAAATCACCTAAGGAAGACCATGTGAATATTCATATCCCCGAGAAGATTGTAAAGACCACCGTAGAGAATGTTAACACTCGAGAGGATAAGTTCAAAAACGATGATGATGAGCGCATGGTCGAGAAAAATGAGAGTGTGGTGGAGATGGATGATGCAGCTACTCCTAAAGCTGTGGATGAGGGAGTGAAGGTGGAGAATTTGGAAGAGGTTGTTGAAGCAAAATTAGTGGATGTAGTCCAAGAGTCGATTGTGGAAGAGGCAATCACTAAGGATACTGCAAAAGTGGTGGAGAAAATCGAGGTAGATGAGGCAATTAGTCCTATTACACCGACCACTTGTGCGAGTCCTATTTCCTCTTATTTGCAGGTTCGTGGAGAGCATTTACTTGGTGGCAAACCGGAGAACCATTTCATTGATCCATTTTCTAAAAATGTCGTTGTCCATCTAGCTGTGAATTGTTTTCGTTATATTGCTACTTTGCCGAGATTTATCCAAGTTTTTAGCATGTTGGAAGACTTATTTGATGTTGCATTTGTCACGCTTGGTTCAACATCACAAAGTGCCATTGATTTGAAGTGGTCTGTCCGCCTTGTATTTGATCCGGGCATATCATTGGTGTTCGTTGTTGGTTTGGCCTATTTTGTCCTTGTTGCTGCGTTTTACGACATCCTTTTGATTTGAGGTCGAATCCTTTCAGAGCCGGGAGGGAATGATGTGATTCCCATCGAGAAGAAACTTGTCAAATTTATTTGGAGTCTTTTATTTATTTTTAGTTATCTTTTATTATCCCACATTGGTTAGATAGTATTTTATTTTTGTTATTATTTTTAATTATGGTTATTTTGTCCCACATTGCTAAATTAGCAATTAGTCTTGGAGTTTGTAGCCTATATAAAGGCATTAAGAGTCATTGTAATCATCAGACAAATTTTGATATAAATATATTTGAAGCTTTTAAGCTTTGGTGAGTTTCTCACGTTGGTGTTTGGTGGATTCCGACACCGGTGTTTGGTGGATCCCAAACGGAACTTATCAAGGTTCTGAGCAGACCTTGTGGCGTTCGTATACCAAGGTTCTTAGATACGGGTTATCTAAGGGTTGAGGTCATACCAAGGTTCTTAGTTACGAGTTAGCTAAGGGTCGCGGT
Organism: Gentiana macrophylla; assembly: GCA_026214975.1. NCBI lineage: Eukaryota > Viridiplantae > Streptophyta > Magnoliopsida > Gentianales > Gentianaceae > Gentiana > Gentiana macrophylla. Next base: position 76,029,827 of record CM047814.1, read on the forward strand.
GCTCGTTTTATTGGTGCCTTCAGTCGGTCCTTCGGCATTTTCGGAACTGATTCAGTCACGGATCACATCACATTAGCTAGTTGATAAGATCATTTTGCATGTACTTTTATAATTTTGTAAGGACCTTCCCAATTTGGGTCTAGCTTTCCAGTGGGGTCTTGCTTGTTGGCATCATTTCGCCTCAGAACTAAATCTCCTTCTTTAAAATACATACCTCTAACCCTGGAGGTGTAGTATTGAGCAATCCTTTGTTTGTATTTGGCCATCTGTATCAATGCTATGTCCCTTTTGTGCTCCAACTCATCTTTGATGTGCGATGTATGTCGCTCGCTACGCTTCGGGACGGTATTTTTACGTCCGGGAGATTTGTGTCCAATCTCTACTGGTATCACTGCTTCGCATCCGTATGCCAAAGAATATGGTGTTTCCTGTGTAGCAGCATTCGGGGTAGTTCTGTATGCCCATAAGATGTTTGGAAGATGGTCTACCCAATGAGATCCCTCCTGTTCCAACCTTTTCTTCAATCCCCTGTTTAATTTGCCTGTTGGTCTGCTCTATTGTCCATTGGCTTGAGGATAGGCCACTGATGTAAAGTGTTGGGAGATTCCTAGGTTTGTGCCCCATGTTTGCACTCCTTGATCTTCAAATTGTGTGCCATTATCAGAGATGAGTACTTTAGGAATTCCATATCTGCACAGAATATTTCTCCATAGGAATTTCTGTATTTGGTTGGCTGTGATGGTGGTCAAAGGTTTTAGCTTCCACCCACTTGGTGAAATAATCTACTGCCACCACTAGGAACTTGAAATTTCCCGGTGCTCTGGGTAGCGGACCCACTAAATCTACTCCCCACTGATCAAAAGGCCATGGAGATACAATTGGTGTCATCTCTTGTACAGGATTATGTGATAAATTGCTATGCACCTGGCATGTCCTGCAACTTCTGACTAGCTTCTCCGCGTCTTCTTGCATTTCTGGCCAGTAATATCCAAAAAGCTTACATTTTCTGGCCAGAGCTCTTGCTCCGAAGTGATTTCCACAAATTCCGAGATGGATTTCTCTGAGTACATAATCTCCTTCATCTGGAGTGACGCATTTCAACCAGGGTGCTGCATAAGATTTTCTGTACAGAACATCGCTAAATAGAGCATACCTGGCCGAGAGTCTTATCAGTTTTCTAGCGCGTACTTTATCCTCTGAAAGTCTTTCATCTCTCAGATACATTACAATTGATCCATCCAAGTCTCTACCTGTGTTATCGGTTGCACTTCAACCTCATCACAGCTCTTCCGTTTTAATTTCTCAACCAATACTTTTTTGTTGGATAAAAAATTTGAGCCTAGTTTTGATAAAGCATATGCTCTTGTGTTTTGGGCCCTAGTTATCTGCTCCACTTCCACCATCAAGAAGTTTTGCATTTTTCTTTGGGCAACCGCAAGATATTTCTTCATATGGCCTTCTTTAGCTTCGTATTCTCCCTTGATATGATTGGTTACAAGCTGTGAATCAGTGTACACTTTCAGATTCTATACACCCAGCTTGTGTGCTAGGTTTAATCCAGTTATAAAAGCTTCATATTCTGCTTCATTGTTAGTAGCTTGATATTCAAAGTGAAGGGCATATGGGAATTCTTCACCTTTTGGGCTAATGAGTAGGAGACCTGCTCCTGCTCCCTCTTTATTTGAAGCTCCATCTACATATAAATGCCACTGCTCAGCTTTTTTCTGCTCTGCCGTTTGCTCTATAGCCAAATCCTTTTCTTCTGCCAAGAAATCGGCTACAGCTTGAGCTTTAATTGCTGTCCTTGGTTTGTATTCAATGTCAAACCCTGCTAACTCAACTACCCATTTTGCTAACCTTCTAGACTTGTCTGGTTTATCCAAAATTTGCTTTATGGGTTGATTTGTTAACACTACCACTGGGTGGCTTTGGAAATAGGGCCTTAACTTCCTTGTGGCATGCACCAGGGCTAGGACCAATTTTTCCACTTCAGAATATCTGATTTCAGGCCCTTGTAGGGCTTTGCTTACAAAATATACCGGCTTTTGTATCATACCCTGTTGTTTTACCAACACAGCACTCACTGCTTCATTGCAAAAGGACAAGTATAAAAATAGTACCTCACATTCCTGAAGGGGAGTTAAAGTTGGTAGGTGACTGATATGATCCTTTAAATCCTGAAAAGCTTGTTGACATTCTTCATTCCACTCAAATGGGCTAGCCTTCCTAAGAATTTTAAAGAAAGGTAATGACTATTGTGCGGATTTTGACAAGAATCGGTTTAGCGCTGCTAATCTTCATGTTAATTGCTGGACTTCTTTGATATTCTTCGGTTCGGGCATGGTTTTTAAAGCCTCTAATTTATCAGGGTTGGCCCTGACACCATCCTTGGATATCATATAACCCAGAAATTTGTCTGACCTCACTCCAAGAGTACATTTTTTTTGGGTTCAATTTCATTCCTGTTTGTCTTAAAACTTGACAAACTTCTGCCACATCTTTCATATATTGCTCAAGAGTCCTGCTCTTGATCAATAAGTCATCCACATATACTTCCATTGATTAGCCAATCTGTTGTTTGAAAATGGTATTGACTGCCCTTTTGGTAGGTAGCCCCTGCATTCTTTAATCCAAAAGGCATAGACACATAGTAGTAGGAACCAAATTCGAGAATAAAAGCGTTTCTTACATCCATCCAAGGTCTATCATAATCTGATGATATCCCTTGTAAGCATCTAAGAAAGCAAAAATTTCATAACCAACTGTGAGTCTACTAGCCTGTCAATTCTAGGGGAAGTATAACTATCTTTGGGACAAGCTTTGTTCAGATTTGTCCTGATTTCTGGCTTTCAGGACTTCTTCAAATATGGCTTTTATCTCCTCAGCTTTGAGATTTGCAAGGTTTTCCACCAGCATTTGTTTGACCGCATTTGGATTGCTAGTTTGTCCTTCTTCCAGAATTTTCTTTCCAGTCTCTTGATCATTCCTGTCTGGGCTTTTTTTTTTCTCTGGTTTGATTTTCCTTTTCTGGTTGATTTTGTTGCTTCTTCGAATTTCCTTGATTTCTTGTCATTTTATTATAATAATCACTCACTAACTAGAATATGCTCTCCTTCTAGCGCCAAATGATGTTGATCGAATATTACAATCGGGTGATTGGGTGATTCGAGTTAGGAAAACAACGTAAATCGAGATAAGTTTATATATGGAGTTGGACTGAACTCTTTGAGAGAGCTGCCTACGTATCCAATTCAAATAGCAAATTGGAATCAAGTCCCTCTCGTAGTTCAGGGTGTTCCTTATATAGTTGTAGATCGTGAATCTCTTCCTTGACGTACTGGGAAGTTATTATCAGCTATCTCTAGACATTACTGGACGTGGGGTCTACCCACGTCTGTAAACAGTTGAGACGTTGTTGACTTGGTCTTCGTCATGCTCAGCCGATCATTCTGTCCAGAGACTCTTACGGCGTAACGTGGTGGAGTCTGCTCCTTCCGACTACTCGCCCGTGAGACTTGATCAGTCGGCGCTTGGTGGAGTCCTGACTGGCCCGTTTATCTTTATTGTCTAACTTTTATACTGGGCCCGGCCCAATTACGAATAATCCGACCCAGTGGGCCTACATATCATCATCTAATTTTTGAATTATGAATAATATGTTGGTGTGTCGATGACTATATGATAATAAAGTCTTACGTTCACCATTGAACTGATTGTATTGCATTATGAACTTGTGTATTTATCTTTATGAAATTGTTAAACTATGGATATTTTTCTTTGATGGTGATTATGAATTAGATTTTGAAGACGAGAAATTAAAAAAAATAAAAAATTTGCAGGGATATTTATTCCCTACCCGATCTCGAATATCCAGGAGTCCCGATTGTCGGGTCCCAACACCTATCGGGTTTGGGATCGGGGACAAAACGGTTTCCCAAATCATTCCTTGTCTATTGCACTTTCTTTTCTTTTTTATTTTATTTTAATGTACACATTTTCTTTCCATTGCTCTATTATTTTTGTTTCAATTTTTTGTTTACCCCACTACGAATAAACTAACCATCGTACAAACACTCATTTAGCTTAGTAGGCGTTGTGTTTTTTAGGAAACTCCCCTTAACGTAATTACTTCTTCTATAGTTATAGCTTAACGAATTCATTTGCCTTAAAAAAAAGACATGTTACCGCAACTTATTTACCAAATCATTTTTATATAACATTATAAGTATACACTCGTCTAAAAATTTAAATTATTCATGCTGAAAATACACAACGCTCCTAAAAAAAAAAAAAAATACACAACGCATATACTGAAGTTGAATGTATTTAAAGGTGTGTTTGCTAGTAGCCTATATTGCAGACAGCAGACACACGATAATACCGATACACCGCATCTATTACCTATTACGTATGGCGGAAATGACGATACGTCTAATTCTAAAATTTAAGGACACGACACGCCGCCGACACGTTATATATATATATATATGATGTAAATAAAATTCAATTTATCAACAAAAAATCGTAAAAATCTAAAAATTAAAGAAAATAAGATAGATAATACGTAAACTCTATGAATATCTAAAATAGATATTCGACTTTTATATGGTGCCAAAAAATTGTGATTGACTTTCAAAATACTACAAGTTGTAAAAATGATTGTTTATCAACAAGAAACATATATAAACTTTATACGGAGTACTATTTATTAAATTACTATAGAAACAGAAATCGTGTATTTTAACGTTTCAATTGAAGAAAACTTAAATAAAGAAGAAAAAAAAAAAAAATTTTAAAAAATTGGGTTCAGGAGTGTCGGGGAGTGTCGGTGCCGTGTCGAGGAGTGTAGGCAGCATGTCGGAGGCGTGTCGGATATTAAAATTTTAAATAATATTATTTTAATCGGTGACACTCATCGGACACATGTCGGAGCGTGTCGGTCGCATGTCGTGACGGAAATGTGTCGGACACGACGCATGACGTCTATATTGAAGTGTCGGTACATCATAGCTAGTAGCACTTGTAATTGTACAAAGTCACCATTCATGCTCACAAACGAAGCCAGATAATCCACACGGAAGTTATTATTTATATCACACCAAATTCACCATACACCATATTTATCATTCATTACTTTAGAATTGATTTTTTGAAAGTCGATTCTGAAACTAATTGTGATAATGGATCTTCCGAAAATCTGTTTTTAACTTCAGAATCAATTTTTAAGATATTGATTTAGTATGGTGCATGAAAGTCGTTTTTTGAATCCACAAACTGACTTTTAAAAAGTTGCTTCAATATAATGTATGATAGATATGATATATCAATAAAATCGTTTCAATGTTTTATTTTGTTACCCTAAAAAAAAGATATTTTATTTTATTTTTGAGGGCTTTCAATATAAATATACCCTTTCAAATATATATATCAAAACATCAACACATCGCTTCTCAAAAAAAAAAAAAAAACATCAACACATTTCATCATGAATTAAAAATGCAAATGTTTCGATATGAGAAGAAAATGGTATGGACAAATCCATGTGAGAAGAAGTACAATAGGTAATTAATTACCCAAACAGCTCTTAATAATGTTCCCACATCGTTAATTAGCGAAGTTCGAGGCAAGTAAACAAGCAGCTCGAATACCATTCTCCATCGCCGAGCTGAGTAGCTTCAGCTTGTAACCAAGCGGGGCATTAGGGTGGTGGAACAGTGGTTCAACTCTGCCGGGTAGGGAAAAGGCGGCGATTTCTGGTCTGCCCGTTCCAAGCATGGAGTTGGGCGGTGATGTCCGGGCGAAGGCTTGGGCGGCGCCGCCTCTGGAGTGCTGGGTTCTGCGTCAGGCTGGCTTCACAGAGCAGCGAAAACCTGCCGTTCATTGCAGTGGGAGGATTACAGACCGGTGTCTCCTTTGCCCACTAATACCCGGTGGGTCGTCCCACCTGAACCACCATCTTTTTATTTTCTTTTCTCTTTCAACAACAGCTTACAATTCTCCATTGTTGCCTGTGAGTTTGGACCGTTAACTTACTTATGCTGATAGAGTTTCAGCCCCTCACCTGAACCACCATCTTTTTATTTTCTTTTCTCTTTCAACAACAGCTTACAATTCTCCATTGTTGCCTGTGAGTTTGGACCGTTAACTTACTTATCGTTTTATATGTTGTTTTTGCTCATTTGGTTGTTTTTCATATTTGAATGAGCAGTTGTTGGACATTTGCAATAGACATTTGATTGCTGATAGAGTTTCAGCCCCTGCCCCTCCTATGATTCTTTTGGCTTCAGCCTACTAAAGAACCCATTTTTACTTATTGTGGAATTCATTTCTCTTAGCACATTAATTCGGATGTCTGCTCGTTAATCTCGGAACTTGGTGGATTGTAAACCGGTCGTTAGTTTATCTGGTGCATCTCACGTGTTTCTGAGTATTATATTGGTTTTCTAGAAGTTTTCAGCCAGTCTATAGTCCCTTTCTTCCAATCATAAAGTTGTTATGTTTTCAAACGATTGTGTTTTGGTGGTCAATGCCAGTTCATAGTATGTCTGATCTGTAGAAGTATGTTTCGGTTTACCATGTGATTGAATAAAGATATATAGGACACATAAGTTTGAAAGAGACTGGCATTTGAACAAGCTACATGGTTTTGATTGATTCTTAAGGGCTTGAAACTCCTGACAGAGAATTTGGTTGTACTTCATATTTGGTACTTGTTGTTTCGGGTATTCTTCGTTGCAACCATTCGGGGTCTGGTAGCTACCGATATACGAATCCGAAATAGGTGTTATATATTGATGTGGAAGGATCTTGAGAATTTCAATGGCGTATGCATTACAAAGGGTATTCTTCGTTGCAACCATTCGGGGTCTGGTAGCTACCGCTATACGAATCCGAAATAGGTGTTATATATGGATGTGGAAGGATCTTGAGAATTTCAATGGCGTATGCATTAAAAAGGGGATCATTTCTGTGTTTTTAAGCAGAGTTTCGTGGAATGCATCACCGGGTATTGGATCCCTAAGAAAAATAGGATAGGCAAAGTCATGCGATTTTCTATTAAGCGGCACAGCTGATAAACTTTCTTTATTTTGCATATTCTGATGCCTTTCCAATTGATATGTTCCGGTTTAGGAAACGAACCTGGCTCCAAAATACTATGAATTTTCCATGCTTCATCTTTTGAGTTCCTGTGCACATGTTATTGATCTTGAGTCTATGCTATCTATGATCCATCTCAAGTGAAGTTGATGCTAAAAATGCATGCACTTGATTGTGCTCATTATGTTGCCTGTGAGTTTGGACCGTTAACTTGCTTATCGTAACTTTCTTATTTTTTCTTTTTTCTTTCTCCATTGTTGCCTGTGAGTTTGGACCGTTAACTTGCTTATCGTTTTATATGTTTCTTTTGCTCATTAGGTCATTTTTCATATTTGAATGAGCAGTGGTTGAACATTTGCAATAGACATTTGATTGCTGATTGCTTTTGGCTTCAGCCTAATAAAGCTACAATGCTTCTAAAGAACCCATTTTTACTTATTGTGGAATTCATTTCTCTAAGCACATTAATTCGGACGTCTGCTCGTTAATCTCGGAACTTTGGTGGATTGTAAACCGGTTGTTAGTTTCTTTGGTGCTTCTCACGTGTTTCTGAGTAGTATATTGGTTTTCTAGAAGTTTTCAGCCAATCATAAAGTTATGTTTACAAACGATTGTGTTTTGGTGGTCGATGTCAAACTTCATTGCTTCGCGTGGCAGTGGGCGTGAGTATAAGAAAAGGGTGCCTCTGTTTTCCATCATATACATGTAGTATTGAAGGTTCTTAGTATTTCTGATCTGTAGATGTATGTGTCGGTTTACCATGTGATTGAATAAAGACATATAGGACACATAAGTTTGAAAGAGACTGAGCATTTGAACAAGCTACATGGTTTTGATTGATTCTTACGGGCTTGAAACTCCTGACAGTGAATTTGGTTATACTTCATATTTGGTACTTGTTGTTATGGACATAGTAGTAATCTTTGGGTATTCTTCGTTGCAACAATTCGGGGTCTGGTAGCTACCGCTATACGAATCCGAAATAGGTGTTATATATGGATTTGGAAGGATGTAGAGAATTTCAATGGCGTATGCATTAAAAAGGGCATCATTTCTGTGTTTTTAAGCAGAGTTATGAGGATTGCCTATAGAAATATGATATATGGGTTTGTTTCGCGGAATGCATCACCGGGTATTGGATCCCTAAGCAAAATAGGACAGGCAAAGTCATGTGATTTTCTATTAAGCGGGGGTGATAAACTCTCTTTATTTTGCATATTCTGATGCCTTTCCAATTGATATGCTCCAAAATACTATGAGTTTTCCTTTCTTAACTTTTGAGTTTTCTACCTTAATTCGTTTCTGCCCTTTAATTTGTTGCTTCATCCTTCTCACGTTATAGTAGCTCGAAAGCAACCGAGCAACAAACAGGATACTCTGGTTTTTTGAAATGCAATCAGTGTTTAGGTAATTAGTAGGAATGACTAAAAGTAATTTTGTAGTTTCATGAAAAAAAAATAATACTCAAAATGTGGTGCCGGAAGTAAAAGGGGTGCCGATAGAAAAGTACTGCTTTTGCTCTGAGGTGGATATACTAAAAAGTACCGGTTTCGAACATTAGCCTTGCAGAGAAACTCGCTTACACCAAACCCATCCTTGGCCCATGCTTGGGGTTCCTGTAATTTCTAACAAATTTCGGGTGAGTTGGTAGGATCTTTGCAAGCCTAAAGGTAGGGAGGACTTGGATTTAGGGAGATATTAAAACAGTTAATATTGTTCTGCTTGCTAAATATCTCTGCAGAATATGGTCCCAACTTTCCGTAGGTGTATTGAGATAATGGATATTTAATACCAACTAACCTCTGGTACTTCTCGCGTATTTCTGAGTAGCGGCGTATAGGTTTTCCAGAAATGTTACTGCATCCTATTATGTTTGCTTCCAGAAGTTTTCTGGATAAAATCTTTTGTCATGATATGATATGCATTATTCAGTCAGTCTGTGTCCGTGACAGGAACCGCAGGGGAGTGGCAGTTTAGAACTGAAATGGAGCTAATTAGTTTAGCAATTATTTTCTTAGGTTAATCGGTTTTTGCACGATACCTAATGAGCGGCTACTCGTGTATCCTTACATGTCTAATGGCAGCATGGCATCACGACTTAGAGGTTAGTTTAGTCATTTTTATCATGAATTTTTATTTTTTTTTCAAGTTTTTCCTAGGATGTCACTGCATGACATATAATAATGTAGGACTTTTGTGTTCATCTGGACCACTCCATTTCTGTGTCCTACATACTACAATGTACAATATGTCATCACATGATGTAAGCTAAATAATTGCATCCCATTTCATTAACTGCTCAGAATAATCTTTTAATCATGTAAAGATATGAACTTTATGAGGAATTAAGGTAATCTAAGCTTAGTAAACATATGGTAATCAAAATGGTTGCAGCAAAGCCGGCTTTAGGCTGGAATATGCGTACAAGAATCGCAATCGGAGCAGCAAGGGGTCTTCCATACCTCCACAAGCAATTAATGATATTGTCAAGTTAGTAACTATTGTTTTCTGAGTCTCAAATCTGGCACCACCTGGATTAAGGCTCTGATGTATACCATCATCAATCGCCGTGATTATTTACTAGACACGAACACGAACCCGCTGCAAGACACGAACCCACATTTACTTGTGCCGTGCATGGAATTTGATCTTCTTTACATAGCGAAAATCCAGATCTGGATAGCATAGCAAGTCCAAGACTCTTCTCAACATGTACATGTGCATTACGAGGCTCTTCCAGATTCAATTACACGTTCGAGATCAAAAATTGGTTATCTGTGCAGGAACCCTTTGGATAGATTAGTCTCCCACTGGAATTTTGTTTGTCAAAACGAATTCGCTGGGGTTCAGCCACTTCCAATAAAGGAAGCTTTTGAATGTTTTATGTGCTATGCTTTTGGGTTCAGCCTAATAATGTTATATGGTTTTAAAGAACCCAATGTTGTTCTTTACTTGTTTGTGGAATTCATTTCTCCTACCATATTAACTGTGGGCATCTGCTCGTTGATTTCCTTGTAATATATCTTTGATATATAACACTATTTGTATGGTATGATGCTAAACTAACACCGTATGTTTCTCGGGTACTTCTCACGTGTTTCTGAGTAGCGTATATGTTTCTTTTATCAGAAATGTTACTGCATCCTATGTCTTCCTAGAAGTAGCCCTACGTTTTGAGAGGCGCTTAGCGAGAAAAAAAATATAGAGCTATTAACACGCGAAAAAAAATTCGAATAGAAAAACGATTTTTTTTTTAGTATTCAAATTCATTTCATCATTTTCATACCTAAAACATACATATATATATATATATATACATATTACTAAATATTAATTCAAGTATTCAACAATTCAACAATATTTCTTGAAACGCATTTGGAGGCGAAATCATTAATCAAAGTATAATCGTCAATTTCATCAACCGATTTCCGCTCAATCGTCAATTTTTTTTATTGGGTTTTTTTTTAAAAAATAATTTGGCCTTTTTATTAGGCTTTTTTTTTGAAACATTGGGCCTTTTATAGTTTTTTTTTTTTTTTTTAGGGTATAAGAAGCAGCGTATATGTCTTTGGTACTCCCGGTGGCATTGGGCTAGGCAGTTCTTTTGCCTGCTTGCCTAAGGTTGGGCTGCCCTGTGTCTTCCACAAGTTTTCTGGATGGAATCTTATGTGATGATATGCATTATGCAGCTAGTCTATGTTCAGTATACCATGTGATTGAATGTAGATATATATATAGGACACATAAGTTTAAAGAGACTGAGCATTTGAACAAGCTACATGGTTTTGATTGATTCTTAAAGTGCTTGAAATTCCTGACAGTGAATGTGGTTGTACTTCATATTTGGTACTTGTTGTTATGGACATAGTAGTCCTCTTTGGTTATTGGTCCTATTATCTATTTATTTGGGCCGAAATGCAATATCATGGAGCTTTAAGAAACAAACCATTGTTTGCCGCTTCCTCACCAAATCGAATATCGATCAGTTGTTGCCACTGCTGACAAACTCACTTGGTTCACTTTCCTACTACGTGATCTTGGACACCCTATCTCTCAGGCCATAGTAATCTATTGTGACAATTTTGGCACCACTCAGCTTTTGCTCCGATCCCGTTTTTCATTTCCGTATGAAACACGTGGCTATTGATTATCATTACATTCGGGAGAAGCTTCAGCATGGCAGCCTATGCATCTTTCATGTGCATTCACAAGATCAACTCGCTCACTGTCTAACGAAATCCTTACCTCGTCCTGAATATCATCTTCAATGCGACAAGTTAGGCCTCCGTCCTCGGTCAACTTAAGGGGTGGTAATAGCAATATGAACACGTGTGAATATGTTTTAGTGTAAACACATTTATTGTATTTATTACATTGATTCTTGTATTAACCATTTCCGTAAATAGTCCCTTGATTATAGGCTCTAGAATCAAGCATTGTAATTATATATACCGTGTATAGCCATTCAAGTGAGGTGTGAATAAAATATGCCTTTCCATTAACTCTACTAGTGTGAACCTAATGGACGTAACAATTCACAGCCCAATTATTTGTCATGACATCTTGCGGGGTAAGTCTTCTATGGTTACTCCATTTACATATCATGGCTCACGTGGCCATTCTGACCACACAGTTTGAATCTAGAATGGCTGGCGTGAACTACTACTCAAATATCCTCCTCATATAAGACTAACCCCATGTTGTGTACTTCATAAAAATTGGGATAAAGTCTACGTGTGAATCCAATATCTCCGTTAGATAAAAAACTAGGGGAAATGAGGAAGAATGACAAAAATATTTCATCAATTAAGTAGAATGACAGTCTTTTGAAACTTTTGCATAAAGAATAAAACTATTTATTCACTGTTGAAATTCACTAATTTTCAAAATTCATTGTCGAAATTCACTGATTTTTGGGATTCACTGATTTCGGGATTCATTTGAGGAGATTCACCGATTTAGGGATTCACTGTTCATCCTTCCATTTATAAAATTATGCAGTTGTCTTCCTCCCTATAAAAAATATGTAGTTGTCATATTACTTAAAAATATTACAGATTGTGTCTTTATCCTAATTTCCCAAAAAAAACTATGGTTGTTATCCATAATCATATGTGGTTGGTTTAGCTTCTTTTTCTTGACAGACGCCAAATTTTTGTTGACCAGTTCGACGTTAGATTCTCACTTCGGATTAAAATGTATAAAAATGGGTATAGATAATGATTAAAAAAATTAAAATTGTTTTTTCTTTTGAGAAAATATTTTCAAAATTGTACGTAAAAGATAAACTTTATGGATTATCTATTATTTAAATTCATTTATTAGATATTGGATTAACTCAAATTATTGTATCTACACTGTAATTTATACTATAAATACCTCATAATACCAGTAAAATAAGACAACATTTTTCCTTCTTCTCTATACTTTATATTTCATAATTTTGTTTTTTCTGTTATTTATTAGTTCAATAACACGTTATCAGCACGAGACTCTATATGCAGAGGATTCGAGGTAATTTTTTTCTATTGCATTCTTCTTGGTTTTCTTTCAATGGCTAACATCATCAAACAAGAATTTGTTCCCCTAAACATATCGGAAAAAATTACTTATCATGGGCCGTGGATGTTGAAATGTAAAACAATTGTTGTGAATAACACTGAGACAAACCAAGACCGTGCAAAAGCCATGATATTTCTCCGTCATCATCTTGATGAGGGATTAAAACATGAATATTTAACGGTGAAAGATCCGTATTAATTGTGGAACAATCTAACAGAGAGGTTCGACCACTTGAGGTTGGTCGTTTTACCAAAGGCCAGATATGATTGGCTCAAACTGCAAGATTTTAAATCTGTCACTGAATATAATTCAACAAATTTTAAGATTACATCACAACTGAAATTATGTGGCGAAAAAGTGACAGATGGAGGCATGCTGGAAAAAAAAATATTTTTATTGGTCCCAGAGAATGGTGAAATATAGTCGGGGGGTTGAATGACTATATTGTGAGTTCAAAACTTTAAACCTCAGGAGTTACAAAAAAATTCTGATGAAAAGCCTTTGTGCATCAGAATATTAAAACCCTTCTAAAACATATTTTCAAACCATTTAAGCAATCACAAGCATATAAATAAAGTACTAAATGTAAATGTTGTAAGTAAGTGACATAAAGTTTATAGTGGTTCAAGGTGGTGTAATCCCTTAGCCCACTATTCTCCTGTGATGATTGGGGGAATTCACTATTGTCTTTCACCAATACAATAGTATGATTGTCCTTGGCTACACAAGCTTCACAATCTCAAGACTATCACTCTCTGGCTACAAAAGCTTCAGTGATTCAGTTTTTAACACTGCTCCTTGAAAACAAATCATTCAGCAGCTATCACACAAGGTTGTAATTCCTTCTCAGACGATTTGATTCAATTGCTTCAAAAAGAGTTGTGAACTGAATTCACAAGGCTTGATCAATTTCAGTACTTGATGTGGATTTAGAGCTCCGATTCTAAGTTGATATTTTTGGATTAATCAATGTATATCCAAATGAAGACTAGAGGAGAGTTTCAGCTTAGAAGTATTTCCTGTATATTTCATCTTCTGTCCCTTTTGTCAATGCCTTCTATTTATACCCATGATTTCTTGATTTTGAAATTCGGTCCGTTGGCTATTAAATGCGGAGAATAATCTTTGATTCTTCCTTGATTTCAGTGATCCATATTTTCTTCAAACGTTCTTCATGAAATCTGTCCTTGATTGATTCTGCATTAATTGCTTGATTTCTTTTTTGCCACGTTCTGATTAAGTGTAGACAGTATACTTGACTTTGTTGTTGCTTCACTCGGCTGTTGCTTAGCCGGTCCAGTGACTACTTTACTTATATGCTGGTCACTGGGCTGCTATAGACTGCTGTCAGTATGCTTCTTCTATTCTGCTTGTTTTTCTTAACTAATTTTTGTACAGCTGATAGAGCTCCACTTCACTGATCCTTATTTTGTGTGAGATCAATGTACACCATATTTAAAATAGAATTCCTCACTTGTAAAATGTATTTTAGACTTATCCAAGGCCATCACAGACTTCCCTGGTTATAATTCAGTCCATAAGTATTCACTTTACTCTGCTGGTACTTAGCTGTCTTCACTCAGCCGATCTTCTGTTCTTCATTTTACTGAGCTGTCCTACCAGTCTAGTACAATTCTTGTCTGAATAAACTTATACAACATGTCAGACTCTAAGTAAAGTCTTATACAAATATACTAACTCATTTAGACTTATTTTAGACTTGCTATAACAGCTAGTATGACCATCATCAAAACAAATAATATGTTCCTAACAAAAACTTGTCTCGAATGCAATTCATTCATTCCGCATAAGCATCATCAGCACAAAAACTTATTGAGTCTCTAAGTTGTACTCCATTGAATCCTGAGAGAGATCTAAAACATCTATTTAAAGAAACGATTATGTGCCTTGGAGAATCATTCAATTCTGTTCATATTATCACATATTTTCTAACACAATCAATGCTTGATTATTGCGGTTAAGCAAGCGGGGACTATCTTTTAGGTTTTCTCCCTTATCTATGCCTCTCCTACGCCGCCTTCCAGAAATGAATTGTGGGACTATATTGAACTTCTTTAGGCCATTGTTACTTATCCGTGGTGTTTGATTGGAGATATGAACCAAGTGACTTTCTAAAAAGACGAGAGGGGTGGGAGACCGGTTAGAGGCTTAAATGCGGATAAATTCTGGGGGATGACCCAAACCTGTAGCCTAATGGAGGTTCCTTTCTAAGGACCTCGTTTCACGTGGGTTGGAGCTATGTATGGGGAGGAAAATTTTTATCAGAGATTGGATCAGGCCTGGTGCACTACAGAGTGGATTGAAGCTAAACCGAATGCTTTTGTGAAACATTTATCGAGAATCCACTCGGACCATAATCCTATTATGCTTGTTATGGAAGAGGAAATTCGAAACAAAAAACCCGAAGGCCTTCCTTTTTCAGCGGGCCTGGCTTGATCACGAAGATTTTGAAAATTTTATGGAGAACAGTTGGGACTATATTGGGGACATATGCACCACTATCACAAAGTTCAAGAAATAGGCAAAATGATGGAACAAAGATGTTTTTGGTAATATCTTCGAGCGAAAGAAAAAATGCTTGGCTAGACTCGAGGGTATTGAAAAGAGCCTGGAGCGTTATCCATCAACTTTTCTATCCACTCTCCACGATGACATCTCGATTGAACTCCACACGTGCAAGTTTCCCTGCATGTGGCTCGTCCGTCAAGAGGAGATTTACTGGCACCAACGGAGTCAACTACAATGGATGGTAGAGGGCGAACGTAACACACACTTTATCACCTTACGACTATCAAGAAACATCTCAAGCGGAAAGTGCTTACTCTATAAAATCCGAGTGGTGAATGGATTAACGATGAGACTCAAATCCAAAGCTTGATTCGGGATTTTTACCGTGCTCTATACCAACTGGATTGTGGAGAAGAACTTGGGCTGCTACGTACCAAAATTAAGGCCCTCTCGACTTTAGATGCTGGGCTTATTAACCGAGAGGTCACTGAAAAAGGGATAGAGTATGCGTTATTTCAGATGGGGTCCTACAAAACACCAGGTCCGGATGGCATTCCAGCATTTTTTCTGAAAAGTGTTGGCCTCGGGTAAGCATGTCTATTATTGAATTTGTAGTTAATACGTTTAAAAGCGGGCCATTTCTCGAGAGAATGCAATGAAAATCTTATCTCTCTTATCCCGAAAGAGTACCGTCCTAAGAACCCTGCCTAATTTCGACCGATTGCTCTTTCGAATGTGATTGTCAAGATTATTTCAAAAATTATAGCCAATAGACTGCGGCTGGTGCTTGATAAGCTTATTAGTCAATCACAGAATGCCTTCATATCGGGTAGGGGCAGCACGGGGAACATCTTAATTGTACAAGAAGCCTTGCATACCATCCAGAGGAAAACGGGTCGCTAAAAATAGACTTGGAAAAGGCTTACGATTGGGTGAATTGGAAAATTTTGGAGTCTACAATAAAAGCGGTGGAATTCTCCGAAAAAATTACGCAACTCATTATGTATGTCCTCTCATCCTCGACTTTTTCGATCCTATGGAATGGGAACAAGCTCGAGCCAATACCCCCTAATAGAGGACTCCGTCAATGTGACCCCCTTGCACCGCACCTCTTCGTCTTATGCACGGAAACACTCGGTCCACTTATTGAGGAATCTGTTGGTAGAGGGGAATGAAGACCTATCTCACTAAGAAAGAAGGGCCTTACAATATGTCATTTATTTTTCACTGACGACCTCTTCCTTTTCGCAGAGGCATCCGAGAATCAAGCCATAATAATTCATGAAGTTCTGGTTGATTTTTGCTAGGCTTCAAGTCAACGTGTAATCACGGCCAAATCGAGTTTTATGGTGTCTAAAAATGTTCCATTGGCTCAGCAAAGAGCTATTGCACAAAAGATAGAAATGGTCAATACAAAAAACTTTGGCACCTACATGGGAGTGCCACTAACTCAATCTCGCCAAAAGATAAAACCATGTAGCTTTATTTTGGAGAAAATGAAAAAATTGTGTGCGTGGAGAATGAATACTTTAACAAAAGCTGGTAAGACGATTCACATCAAAAGCTTGCTCACGACTTTGCTGAACTACGTAATGCAAACGACGAAACTTCCGAAAACCATCACAAGTGGTATCGAAAAGGTTTGTCAACAATTTTTTAGGAGTAAGAAAATGGTAGCTGAAAGTTTCATACTGTAGATTAGGAACAATTGTGCCAACCAAAGAGTGTGGGAGGACTTGGTTTCAAGAATATTAGCGCGATGAATATAGCTTTTCTGGGGAAACTTACGTGGCAACTTTTAACGGATGATTATTCATTATGGGTCTCGATCCTCATCAACAAGTATGGGATATATGCGTGGCTAGTAAGGTCATTAAGTATGGCATTGCGATTCGAGATGAAGACACTGTTTGGATTCAGTCCGGGAAAGGTAAGTACACCGTCAAAAGTGCATACAATTGGAAAATGGGTTTTTGGATACTAGACTACCGGATCAATGGAATTTGATATGGCACCTAAAAGGTCCTACCCGATAATTTTCTCCTTTGGCAGGTATGTCATAATAGTCTAATGGTGGGAAATTTCCTCTTTTATCGACATGTCGCCCCTTCTCCGGAATGCAGACTATGCAAATAGCGCTCCACGCTTTGCGTGATTGTGATTGGCCATATTCTGTTTGGCGTAGTATCGTACCGGCTGAAGAGCAGGAAAGATTCTTTTCACGCTCATCCCCACATGACTGGATAATGGATAACCTCAAGAAAACTAACAACTGGGTCTTTGTGTTTTGGAAAATATGCTATGGCGTTTGGTATTGGAGAAAGAAGGTTGTACACGACCCTTATCTGATGAGGCCTCCCGCCCAAGTGTTCATTGCACAAGCTGTCAGAAGAGCTAAGGACCTCCGACTCGCTTGAAATGTTGAAGAGTAGTTGTTAGTCGATTATATAGTATCTGATTTGTTTGAATCTGGTAAATTTTATGTCCTAGTGAATGCTCGCCTTTTGTACTGCCACTGTGGAGACTTTTCCTACTTGTTTGAATAAAATCGATCTTCTCAAAAAAATGTTTGGCTAGCACTTGTAATTGTACAAAGTCACAATTCATGTTCACAAACAATAATCCACATGTGAGTTATTATTTGCATCACACCGAATTCACCATACACCATATCTATCATTCACTATACTAAAATGTATTTGGAAAAGTCGATTCTGAAACTAAATCCGACTTCCCATAGGTGTATTGTGAAAATCAATCTCCAAAAAAATCGATTTTATTACATAATGAAACTTTCAAAATATCGATTTAGGTATGATGTATTGAAATTAGTTTTTGTGTTAAACAAATGTACTTTATGTTTAGAAAAAAACCATTTTTTGAATTCAAAAACTAATTTTTAAATGGTTGTTTCAGTATAATGTACGACAGATATGACATATCAATAAAATGTTAGTGTGATTCAAAAAAAATTGTTTGTGATACAAATAAAGGCTTTCAATATAAATATATCAAAACATCAACAAAATTCATCATGAATTAAAAATGCAAAAGTTTTGAAACGGGAGTAAATGATACAGACAAGTCCCATGTCAGAAAAAGTACAATAGTAATTATCCACTAAGAGCAACCCTAGGGGGTCTTTTGTGGAGAGCTTTTGTTTTCTTTTTGTCGGAATAGAAGACTTCATTCTTCAAAAGTAAAATAATAAGGAGAAAATAGATAGATAATTTTAGGGATCGTCTATTCTATTATCTTCTTTTAGACAATGGCAGAGAGTATTCTCTTGCTGGGAAATTAAAAAAAAATGGAAAATCACAGGCAAAAAGAGGTATTAGTGAGCTTCAAATTGGTTTTTATTTTTTGTCTTCTTGTAAAAAACCTGCAACTTTAAAAGCTCAAACATGTTCAACAATGCCCTCTGTTGATGAAACCCATTTTTTTAATTTTTTTTTTTTTGGCTTTTCTCACAGCACCTTTGCATATGGTGGTCTCCAAATTGACTCATTTGAAGGATAAAGAATCAAATTTTATTAGAAGAATAAATAATGAAAAAGAAAATGAAGGAATTAAAGGTTGTGGTAATTTTAATCCCAGATGCTGAGTCAATGATGGTGGAAGCCTGGAAGGAGGTGGTGTAGGGGTGGCTACGTGAATGGTGGTGGAAGGAGGAATTAAAGGTTGTGGTAATTTTTTTTAATATTTTTATCACCACTACAACATCTAATCACACACAATTAATCTCTATCATCATTTTATATTATCACCATTACAACATCACATCACACACAATTTATCCCTACAATCCTTCTATATTTATCTTCCACTCATCTTTCTCCACATCACCCAAACAACACCAATCAATGGTCTTATCTCCCGATCACCATTAGGGCTGCTCTAATGATCCAAAGAAAGGCCCTTAATTAATATTCCCACATCGATAATTAGCGAAGTTGAAGACGACTAAACAAGCACGTCGAACACCATTCTCCATCGCCGAACTGTGTAGCTTCAGTTTGTGACCAAGCGGGGCATTAAGGTGGTGGAACAGTGGTTCAATTTACCGGGTAGGGAAAAGGCGGCGTCTTCTGGTCTGCCCGTTCCAAGCATGGAGTCGGGCGGTGTTGTCCGGGCGAAGGCTTGGGCGGCGCCGCCTCTAGAGTGCGGGGTTCTGCGTCAGGCTGGCTTCACAGAGCATCGAAAACCTGCCGTTTATTGCAGTGGGAGGATTACGGACCGGTGTCTCCTTTGCCCACTAATACCCGGTGGGTCGTCCCACCTGAACCACCATCTTTTTTGTTGCCGGTGACCTCTTTTATTGTTCTGAGCAATTAGGTCACGGACCGGTGTCTCCTTTGCCCACTAATACCCGGTGGGTCGTCCCACCTGAACCACCATCTTTTTTGTTGCCGGTGACCTCTTTTATTGTTCTGAGCAATTAGGTCTTCTTTTATTGTTCTGAGCAATTAGGTAGATGAACTATAATGCTATTGTTGTGTGATGTGCAAAAGTGCAATGCTTTCTGGCTTCAGCCTAATAAAGCTGTGCAAAAGAACCCATTTTTACTTATTGTGGAATTCATTTTTTCTTCTTAGCACATTAATTAATTGTTTTACAAGCGTGTTGGGACGTGGGACATCCGCTCTTTGATTTGTCCTAGCACAATTTGTATGGTATGATGCTGCATCCTATGTTTTCATCCAGAAGTTTTCTGAATAAAATCTTTTGTACGCGATGATATGCATTATTCAGTCAGTCTATGTTCTTGACAAGTCCCTCTCTTTCAGATCATAAACTTGTAATGCTTATTAGGTGGTTGGTGTCAAACTTCAGTGCTCCACCGCCTCCACATCTTAGTGGCAGTGGGCATGAGTAAAAGAAAAGGCTGCCTCTGTTTTATATCATACATGTAGTATTGAAGTATGTCTGATCTGTAGTCTGTACAAGTATGTGTCGCTATACCATGTGGTTGAATATAGATATATAAGACGACATAGTTTTGAAAGTGAGTGAGCATTTGAACAAGCTACATGGTTTTGAACTTTTGATTGATTCTTTCATTGTTTTGATTAATTCTTTCCTGACAGTGAAATGTGGTTGTGCTTGATCTCTGGTACTTGCTGCTGTTATGGACATAGTAGTACTCTTTGGGCGTGCTTCCTTGCAACCATCGGGTGAATCTCAGTATTTTTCACCAATGTGTCAATTCCGGGAAACTCATGTGTTTCTCCCGTCAACGTTGTTGTCTCTCGTTTTCCTTGCTGTTGATGGTTTTGTAAGTTGAGCAGTGTAATTTTGTAAAAGGTCTCTACAGTAATCGAAAATGCCCTGTGATGAATCAGGGACTTAAGCATTTATTGGGTTTTTCTTCCGTTTTTTTGGGGGGGATTGTGGGTAGCTACTGGCTTGAATAGGAAGTAGGAACTAATTAGTAATCAAGTATTACTTCCTTCACCTACACTAAATAACAGTATTATTTCCTTCAGAAGTTTGAGCATGTTGCATTTTTCATTGGTCAAATATGGCGTATGCATGTAAAAGGGGGATCATTTCTGTGTTTTCAAGGTCATTAACTTTCTTTATTTAGGGATCAAACCTGGCTGAGTTTTCCTTGCTTCATCTTTGAGTTCATGTGCAAATAGATCTTGAGTTTATGCTATCTGTGATCCATCTCAAGTGAAGTTGATGCTAAAGTTGCATTAAATAAATTCTTGTGCTCGTTATGTGCTTAAGTCAGGGGAAGTAGCTGTGCATGTATCATAGTTGATGTTCAACGTATCTTCAGTTCGTTTCTGCTCTTTTATCTGTTGCTTCATCTTTTTCACGTTATAGTGTCTCGAAAGCAACCGAGCAACAAACAGGATGCTCTGATTTTCTGAATAGCAATCAGTGTTTAGGTAATTAGTAGGACTGACTATAATAGCCATTGAAATGACAGTAATGGTCATGGAAAACACTAGCAATCTGTAATATACCATAGAGGGGGTATAATCTTATACTTGCTGTTGAAATTCTTTCTTTTTCAACCTGTAATATGCTTATTTGTTAACTTCAGCTTATAGTGTCCACCAAGTCTTCTTGTTTGTAACTTTGTTGTAAAAAAGATATAGGTGGGTTTTGTTGGCACCGAGTCTTTACTTCCGGCGCCATGGGTGCTAAGCGCACCTAAAAAAGTACTTCGAAAACCACGGTTATTTTTCGTGATAAAGATATAGATGTCCTAGATTGCAAGAAGTATGGAAATTTGTTGGCTTTTCTTGGGACCTTCTGAGTCTTGTTTTGGTGTGGTTCTCTTTTTGTCTGGTGGAACGCCATCTCATCAGAAACCTCATTTTTCGCACATTGAAGAAAGAGTTCCAGGATCATTTTTTTAAAAAAATGATATTTCATGTCCTGGGGCCTTTTTTGATACACGTCCGTTTAAACATGTAAACTGAAATAGTAATAGCATTATTACTCACAGGATGGATGACTCATTTTGCTAGAGATCTTAGTCAGTGATGTTTTTTTGCACTGATACTTTGCTTGTCTGGGTTATAGACACCAGGTAATGTGAGTCTCTTCTCTGTAATATTTCTTTCTTTCTTTCTTTCTTGATGTTTTAGGGCACCGTTAATGGTACCACAGTCAATCAATCCGAACAACATACAGTATTTTGAGAGTTGAGATTCCAGTTGTTGATGAATCGACTTCTACGCTCATCCAACTTGCTGCAGACGTGTTTGGAAAAATGCCCATTAGAAAAAAGGGGCCTTCGATTAAAATTCTCATTTTTTGGCCTGACGAGAACTTAAGTATAGCTGCCACAAAGGCCTTTGAATCCCAGTCGGATAATGCTGTTGAAAATGTTGATTTCAATTCGATTTCCAATCTGGATTCCAGGATTCTGAGTTCTGTGGATTTGGCTGTATTTATGGCGCCAGCAGGTTCGGAATTGGAGGTCATGAAGTTAATTACAGATACTATGTATCCAAAGCCAGTGGTGATTTTCAATCCTAAGTGGGCTTTTGAGGATGAGGATGAGGATGAGTTTGGTGAGTTGAGTGGATTTGTGGGTTCATTTGAAGTGGTGTACTCGTTTATGGGATTGGAGGTCAGAGGGATATTAAGTAAGAGAAAAGGTATGATCTTTAAGTGTGTGAGATGGGATTTTAAGTGGTGAGAAATGGAATGTGTTTGTTGAAGAAAATGGAGATTTGAAACTGGTTTCTAGCTTCAAAGCACGGCCATCCATCACTGAGGTTGAGACTGTTTTGTATAATCTGATAGCAATCAACTCCCCAATTACTAAATCTGCCAAGTTTCTTAAGGATTTGGTGTCAAATGCTACCGGCAAAAAGTAACTGCGTTTGGTGCCAAATGACATCAATGTTGAAAGGGTACAACCTATTTTTCTTTGTAATTTTGACCATAATATAGGATTCATTGATTATGATGGACCCGTTAAAATCAAGAAAGCAAAAGCTGATCGTGTCATTCGTTGATGTGGCTGAGTATTGTGGCAGTAGCATTACGTTGATTTTGTTATGCTAGAAAGCCATCAAGATCGGAATGTTAATTGAATGGAAGCTGTGGATTTATTATATGCTTCAGTCATATATATGGAAATGATTGCTCATATGAAGCTGTGTGTGATTTCCACACAGGAAATGTTCTGATCTTGCAAAGATCTTGTTGGCCATATTGTAAGTGCAGAATTGTAACCCCTCCAGATTCTTATTAGACATCTTTAATCTTTGTCAGAGATTCCATCTATGATATGGGTTTGATACTTCATGTTGAAAAAATGTTTGTGCTGAAAATTTCTCTTGGAAGTTTGGTCTGTAATGAGCTGTGATATCCCATATTGGTTGTGGAGGAAGCACGTTACCATCTTATAGGTGTGAGACATAAATGTCTTATTAACTCTAAGTTTTTTTTGCACCAAAGCGTAACGCGGCCGGTCTAAACAATTGACCGGATCATTTATGATTCATTTAAATATTATCGTCGCCTTGAGGCCTAGGGGCGTTATATGAGCTAAGTTGCACAACGAGTAAATACGTGATTGGTGACCGCAAGTTAAAAATATAGAAGGACTAAACTATGAGAGGTAAAATTTGGTATAATAGAATATTATCTTCTTTTTGTTGATTTTTTTTTCCGAGGGGAGTTGGTATAGTTTCTAAGATGTTAAGAGTCCAGTGCACGGATTTCGAGACGAAGACTATTCACGGCCGATATTCGCTATGGCCGCGGCATGTGTGTAGATTCTAGGAAGATCTGATTCAAGATGTGGGTGTTGGGACTTTTGTGGATAGCCCATCATGGATTCAATGGCGTTTCAATTTGAAGATGATGAAAGAAAGAGGTCTATCTACATCTACAAAGGTCATGATCGCATTGCAATGTACATTTCCCCTAAAGAAGACAATCACATTGATGAAATAAATCAGTTTCAAAATGCAAGATGGGTATCCGGTCCAGCGGCAATATAGAGAAGATTTGAGTTTCCTTTGAATGACACGCAACCACCGGTTATTTTTCTCCAACTTCATCTACCTGGAAAAAAATTGTGTTTTCTATTGGAAGAATCAAAATCTTGAAGCTCTCATTCATAATAGATTTGCTTCGAAAACAATGCTAACGGAGTTTTTCACCATTTGTCGATCAAATTAAAAGGCCAAAAAACTTTTGTACTTTGAAATTCTAGAATTTTTTTGCATGGAAGAACACACAAAAATATTGGGCAGGGAGGAAACAAAAAGCTTGATTGGCCATGTAAATGGTGCAAGTCCATTGGAAGGAGAAAGGTATTATCTCATATTGCTACTTAATCATGTTAGAGGACCAACATCATTTGAAGATTTACTGCAGGTTAACAATAATAAATACACCAGTGAAGCTGCAAAAAAC
This sequence comes from Gentiana macrophylla, assembly GCA_026214975.1. Taxonomy (NCBI): domain Eukaryota; kingdom Viridiplantae; phylum Streptophyta; class Magnoliopsida; order Gentianales; family Gentianaceae; genus Gentiana; species Gentiana macrophylla. The sequence goes on from CM047814.1 coordinate 76,053,911, forward strand.
AGAGGTTTATTAGTTACCGATCAAAGCATCTCAGAATGTTTAAATGAAGCTTTTCTCGTTCAAATGCTTCATGCATTAAGAAGGCTATTTGTAACTTTATTAACTCACCGACAATCCATTCAATTATGTATTGAACTTGGGAGTTCACTATTGTAATTCACTATTGTTCACTGTCGTCAATTGTATATTAACGGTGTATTTTTGACAGGATGTTGAGGTACTTAAAGTTTACAATAAATCTTGAATAACGATATACAAGATATCCATCAGTATTGGAAAGATATTATGATGCTAATTAGATATCTGATTGTAAAGACTCAAAATCCACTAGTAAATATATATTCATTGTTGGTGGCGGTGCCGTGTCCTGGAGATACTCAAAGTAAACATGCATAGCTCGATCCACTATTAAAGTTGAGGTTAGCATTGGACAAAGCTGAAGAAAAAACCGAATGACTGTGACGATACCAAATCTCGCACCTCCACGTGGCGTCACGAGATGGTCCTCCTGAACAAGAATAAGCGATAGCCCAAGGGTCGAATTACGGGTTGAGACATCGACCACCGACATGATCAGAGAACCGAGACGATGGGCCCATCTCGATACCGCAAGTCGGAAAGCTCGGGGTGCGGACAAAGTCCACTCTAAACACGCAGGCCCATTATCCATGTGGTTACTTGCATAAGTGGGTAAATCCCATATAAGCTGGTAAAAGCCCAAAGGGCTAATACTGTATTTTACCCAAACCGACATGGTTTAGGGTTAGGGTAATGAACTCCCTATAAATTTACACTTCCAGGAACTACGTGTGACTTGATTCCTGGACAATTACAGGATACGTAGGCAACCTGGGAGAGACTCTCAGGCTCGGTCTAAAATCGTCCTTGATTCAATCATCCCTAGATTAAATTGACCCGAAATTATACATTACAAAATCCAGCATCGTCATTCTGAACTTTCTTATAGGACATTTCATGTTGGCCAACGCCAATCCCTCCTATGAGCATTCACTGCGATAGTATGTCGGCTATAGGACATGTACAAAATTGTATGTATAATGGTAAGTCTCGACATATACGTTGGAGATTATACCAACATGTTGGATGTAGTGTGCCCGAGAGACAATTGTTGCTTGTCTATACGGGCAAGTGGGAGATTGTTGGAACTAGCGCCCGAAAGACAATTTCTGTAATTGTTTTTATAATTAATAAATGACAGATTTATTCTCATTTTATTATTTGCTTCGTGCTTATATGTGATACACCGCTGAAAACCCCAAGTCGTATCATATGTAGCCATATAACTTAGTGTGTGTCACACGTGATGATTAAGTTTATGGTGATACACTTGAACTATTAGTCCGTGGTGAACTTAATCAAAGTATGGGTCTATTGATTAGACCACCATTAATGCGCCCAGAACACTTTAAAGTGTGACCGTCTTATTTGGACCGTCGATATTGGTTATCTAAGTGGGGCATTTATATATGATGTAGTCATATAGGACTGTACCGATTTAATCTGCATTTTTCATAGAATTCCGTGACTGAGAAATCTCATAAAATCACAAGATGATCATACATGGATTAACCTTAATCCTGAAGTGATTGCAGACTCCTGCAAGTTTCAAGATAGGGTTTGATGTGTTCGTTAAGGATTGCTAAGAAGCGCGGTCCGAATCACTTTCACGTTGGCACTATTCTGGAATGAATGAGAAGTGTGTGTCTCACAGTTATGGAACTCATTCCTTCCTGCGGGAGGTAGAAAGACAATCCCCTTATTTGTTGATCCTAGAAACTGATCGATCGGCCGAGTTCATATTGGTTATGAGCTAATTTATCACTAGTGGGTTGATGATAAATAAGGATAAGATGTAATGAAGAAGGTTTACGGAAATATTCCCGCTTCGTTACGGATAGTCTATTGAGGGTTAGTCTGTATGTAATGATTATATCAATAGACACTTATTGACTCGACGCTTTGAGAATAAGTTATATCTATAATCGGTAGAGTTCGAGTTCGGATTTATGGTGGCGTAATTCGAAATTAATAAGTTGAGTAGAAATGTTATGTTCGATGAATATTTTATTCAATTTATTGTAATTTACCTGGTTATAGGTCCATGGTCCCGGGTTGGCTCCTAACACGCGAGTGTTTTCTCGTTTTGTGGAACCTCGAGAATTAATTAAATAGTTGGTCTATTTAATGAATATGCGAATATTATTTATTTGGTGAATAATATGTAAAATAGAAAAGACATTTTCTATTAATTTTAATGGCAAAGTGGCGCCACACATGTTGAGGAAATTAGGAAAAGAAATTTTCCTAGATTATGTCACATGTGTAATTAATTAATTAATTATTTGTTAGATAATTAATGGAAAATAAGAGATTGATTTTATGAGAATTGTCTTTTATTTTATGGAAAATATCTTTTCCATATGGTATAGGTAATTGTATTGTGAAAATGGTAACTCTCTATTGGCTAATTTGTTTCCTATATAAAGAGAGTTCCTCCCAACACAATGATACAATCAAATTTGCGCCACTTTTATTAAAAATGAGAAGAAAAATTAGTTTCTTGTTCTAGCCATTAGGAGGAGAAAAACCTAGGGTTTTTCTTGGAGCATATTCAAGAAGGTTCTACTACGAGGATCGACGTCCACCAGTCGTCGCTTAGAGATACAATCCGGAAGATCAATGCTTCTCTTCTATTGAGGAATTCTTCAACCTTCTTATAGTTATATTAATTAATCATGTGAATTAAGTCGTGGTAAAATCACATGAGAATTTAATTCGTAGCTTCCGCTGTGCATGATCGAGTGTCTCGATCGGTGCTGTGAATCAGATCTGGCGATCCAATTATGGATCGGATCCGGATTCGGGTTTCTGTATATCCAGCACATCAAACAATTGATCTTTAATGGCGTGATTTTCATTGATTACATAAGATCAAAGGAGAATATTGTGGATCCGCAGACAAAATGTTTACCTAGAGATCAGATGCCAATTTTGACAAACGGGATGAGACTAAAGTCTATTACGCATCTTCATTTGTAATGGTAATCTAACCATGCTGGCTAGAGATCCCAGATCATGGTTCAAAAGGGACAACTAAGTTATGAGAGACAATTTGCACTTACTCATTCTGTTAAAACAAAAGTGTTGTCTGCTGAAGGTTTAGGTTAAGCAAAAGCTTTTCAATATTCATATATCTTTATTAGGCCAAGTGGGGTATTGTATAGTACTATTTATAAGATGTCACCTATCTAAGTGGAAGTGAGGCCGCTTCTGTGAGAATTTTGAGGCTGAATTCTCTAAAACAATTTCTGAAACTAAGGTTGTCCATAGCCAAAATGGACATAACTATGAGAACCTCTAGAATGTTAAGGATCTGCTTTGCATGTATCATTGTCTATGCATACAGAAAAGCTAGAGTAGTTCAAGACCTAGTTCACTGCTTAGCCAAGTATGTCCGATGATACTCTACTACGGAAGGTTCAAGGCCGAAAACCACATCGTCCGATGCAACAGATTTCCGTCTGTGATCTCTTCAGAGTCTGCATTGCATTTGCATTAATTTTCATTCATGTGAGATTGTTGGAGAAATTTGAATTAAAAAAATAATGCTAAAAGATGGAGGAAATATTTGATTGGATATGTAATGGTTGCATCAGTTTGTGAAATGATACAACCATTTAGGAATTGTATCATTTCGGTTAAATGTTGCAACCAAAACGGAATAGCCTTCATCCTCCTATAAAATCCCAGCACATAAGTGAAGACGTTGACGAGATATTTATAAGAAATTCATTCTCTTTCAAAGACCGCCTTAATGTGTTATTCATAGCATCTGGATATACACTTTGCATAATTAGACTTCCCATTATCCTTACTGATAACAGAAGAGTTTTCCTTCGCCTTCTGATCAAATTTTTTTTTTGCCGGACCATGTCTCCTTTTGAGCACCAGGTTTCACGGGTTGTTCACATCTGCATATGATGGCTAGCAGAATCCTCAAGCAAGGCACTGTAAGGATTTTCGGGGAACACATGAATATGGATGACGTTATTATCCAAGTGTCCTTAACGTAATCCACGTGATCAGGTGGTCCTGAACACATGTAATCTCAGGGATGTAGAATTACATTTGGAGTAGACACTACACCAGTACCGCGCTCACAGAACAAATATATGAGAATATTACATCAAAAACTACTACTTAAAAGATGTAAACTTAAAATAAGAAGAGTCTTCATCCACTGGAAACTACTTATTTGATTTAAACAATAAGATGAACATACTAGTCTGACGTCTCTATTGAATTGGTACCATGCATCATTATACAAACTTACCATAGGAATATACGATTAAGGAAATGACGAGTCCTTTATTATTATTATTTTGACCTTTGCTGGCCGTTGTATCTGTCATATGTTAACAGTACATTTAAGAATTTGCGAAATTTTAGTGCACCATCAAATGTTTTCAAACTTGTATAACTATGTTGATTAGCAATGGTGTAACATGTTCAACGGCAGTACTCTCACGTAATTGGTGTTGGGGGCCAATCTTATTCCTTAATAATACATGCTTCTGTTTTGTACTCGGTATAAGTCATACAACAGCTTAAGAATCTTATTCCTTAACCTGTATCAGTATCAGTATGTTGATTAGTAGTTGTTTTATATATATATATATATATATATATATATATATATATATATATATATATATATATTTGTTTTTCCCTACAATACTGTTTATTTTTCATTCAATAACAATAAGGATGCTAAACCAAATTAAAGGTTGTGAGACTTGGATTTCCTGAGCCAACGGCAACATATAAAAGTAAAAGGTATCAAAGAACGATATTCATCAACGAAGGGGTAAAATAAACTTCCATACTATACCATTGGAACAAACGTTTCCCATTTCAAAAATTATAGTATTTTTAAAACAACAAAATTCTCATTATTTCTATATAAAAAAAATGGTACAAAGGCATTGATACGAACTCTACAACACAATAAAACATACATATTCTCTAATATTGCTCCAAAACCTATCAACCCGTAATATGATACTATCCATCCAGAGATTGGGTTTGTTGTCAATTATAATACAACTATAAGGGAAGCTCATACTCAATTAGCAAAGATCGAATTAATGTGCAACTACATAAACTTATACAATATTTTAAAAGAAGATAAAAACTTGATTGGTAAAGTTCATATACCTCTTTATACGACATGAATGCTATATTTTGATAAGAATGACATAATATTGAATTTTACCAATACGCATACATTTGTAGTATGCTTAGTGTCGCTTACTCTTCAGGATAAATTTCTTAGTCGCGTACTCCTCAAGGATAAATTTCATTGTATGATGTAATTTTCCATCATCTATTATATATTCATTAAATGATACATTTACGAGTATATAATAGATGGTCGGTCATCATTGAAAAATAATTAATCAATCATCATTAGATTTACTGTTAAATATGTCTCATACATATATTAGCCAAACATTTTAATGATTATCAATGATATGTTTCTTTCCTCATAAAAGCATTTTCATTTCTAAAATTTCTATGATAATGTTTCGTTCTTTTACCAATACGTATTGTTGTTGTTTTTTACGGACCTATTACTATGATATTTCATTATCATAATATTGCTAATCCTTCTTTCATCTTACTAGATGTCTTGGGATTTTTGGTTGACTTAAAGCCAAATACCACACTTAGCAAAACCAAAGGATCAATGGAAAAGGTAAAGATAAAACACGGACTCATGAATATTCACACTCGTGTATTTTTATTAACAAAATTGTTTATGCAGAGGTGATTCATTAACGGTGACGTTATGGAAAGACATGTCGATAAATGAAGGAAAAATGCTCAACTCACCTCGAATTGATACATATGTTATAGTGATTCTATATTTAAGAAGATATTACTTACTTACAAAATTACAGTTAATTTATAGCATTCTATTATGCATTTTCGATCTATCTATACACAAGGGTATATTCTATACACTTAAATAATACATACATCAATAATACATGTCTGCCCCTCGAACAAGAAATTTCTTTCTAAATTTTACATGTTATGTCTTGCAAGTGAATGGAAATCAAACACGTCAACCTCATCCACACTTCATCTTGCTCCGAAAGGCAAAGAGAGTCGAATGCTGCAAAATAGTAAATGCCTTTCACAAAATTGCAGCATTCGACTCTCTTTGCTTTTCGGAGTAAGATGAATTGTGGATGAGATTGACATGTTTAATTTCCATTCACTTGCAAGGCATAACATGTGAAATTTAGAAGAACTTTCTTATTCGAGGGGCAGACATGTATTATTGACGTATGTATTATTTTTAATATACATTTGTGTCAGATAGAACGTAAATGCATAATAGAATGCTATAAAGTAAAATATTGAAAGTACCTTCATAGTAATTTCTTCTTAAATCTGTAATTGCTATAACATGTTTATCATTTCGAAGTGAGTTAAGCTTTTTTCCTTCATTTATTGTCATGTCTTTCCATAACATCACCGTTACTGAATCACTTCTTCATATACAATTTTCATTAATTAAAATACATGAGTGTACCCATAAAATAAAAAAAAAAAATACGTGAGGGTAAATTTTTTTTTTTTTTTGCGTAACATGGTAAATAAGTGTGACGTGTTTTATCTCTATCTTTCCATTGATTTTATGGTTTTGTTAACTGTGGTATTTGGCTTAAGTCAACTAAAATCCCAAGATATCTAGTAAGGTGAAAGAAAGATTAACAATATTATGATAATAAAATGTCATAGTAATAGGACTATAAAAAACAACAACAATATATATTGATAAAAAAAAAGAAACATATCATTGTCAATCAGTAAAATGCTTGGCTAGTTATTAATATATGTATGAGACATATTTAATAATAAATATTATTATAATTGATTATTTATTTTTCAATGATGACCGACCATCTATTAATACTCATAGCTGTATCAATTAATGAATATATAATAGATGATAAAAAACTAGATTACACAATAAAATTTATCGTTGAAGACTAAGCATACTACAATTGTATGCGTATCGGCAAAATTCAATATTAAGACATTCTTATCAAGATATATCATCCATGTCGTAAAAGGAGGTATATGAACTTTACCAATCAAGTTCTTATCTTCTTTTGGAATATTCTTGAAGTTTATGTAGTTTCACATTAACTCCATCTTTGCTAATTGAGTATGATCAGCTTCCATTGTAGTTGTATTATAATTGACAACAAACCTAATCTCTGGATGGATAGTATCATATTGCGGGTTGATAGGTTTTGGAGCAACATTAAAGAATAGGTAAGTTTATTGTGTTGTAGAGTTCTGATCAATGCATTGTCGGCATCATTAGATAATAAAACCCGTGCCTTTGTACCCAACATATTTATTTTATAGATATAATGAGAATTATAATTTTTAAAATGGGAAAAGTTTGATGCAATAGTATACTTTGGAAGTTTATTTTACCTCTTCGTCCATGCATATCATTCTTTGATACCTTTTACTTTTATATGTTGCCATTGGCTCGGGAAATCTTAGTCACACAACCTTTAATTTGGTTGGGAATTCTGATTCATCTGATTTTATTGAATTGATTGTCACTGTTTTTTCTTCCATTTGAAAAAATCAATGGTATTTGTAAGGGAAAAAACAATACATATTCTTATAGCTAAAGACAAAACCGAAGCATGCACAAAAACAACTATTATTAAAGAGTCAAGTAATTCTTAAGCCGTTGTACGACTTATACCGAGTACAAAATAGAAGCATGTATTATTAAGGAATAAGATTAGCCCCCAACACCTATTATGTGAAAGTGCCGTTGCACATGTTACGCCATTGCTAATCAACATACTTATACTAATTTGTAAATGTTTGATGGTGCACTATAATTTCTTAAATTCTAAATTGAAGTTGTAACATATGACAAATACAACGTCTAGCAAAGGGCAAATAATAATAATAATAATAATAAAGGACTCCTTTTTTCCTTAATCGTAAGGGACTTGATGTTGCCTAATGCACACCGGTGGAATTTGCCCCTTCTTCTGCAGGTCTTTCACTCATAGGAGGTGGACGTGATTTTGCATACCCTTATAGCTGGAACCTCTCACCAGGATATGAGAAATGGCAATATGATCATAATAGGCGCTATACGGTTAAATCAGGGTACTTTCTGGCAATGAGTTTGCAGGATGGGGCGCATTCTATGGTTCAGGAGTCATCTTCTGCAGGGCTGGATAGAGTGTGGCGAATTTCTAGCGAGTAGTGGTACCCGCGAGTCTAACATTTTCTCTGGAGGTCTTAGTTGGAGTGCTTGCCAATTGTTGAGAATCTGATGAAGCGACATCTTCGAGATGGACCTTGTTTGGCTTGTGGTAAGGAGAGGGAGTCCATGCGTCATGTCGAGTTTGCTGTGACTATGCTCAGGCAATTTGGAGGGCCACGCCTTTTGCAGATAGTCGGCCTCAACAGGTGTTGAGCTTCCAGGAGTATTTTGGTGGGCTTTGGGAGCCGTATTCGGTGGATGAGGTGTCTAGGATTTCTCTGCAGCTTTGAAATCATTGGAAGGCACAATGTCTCCCGTTTAATGATGCTCCCATTTATGTCTCCGTGTAGTTTCATCTTCATTAACAGGGGCATTAAAGTACCGATAGGCGATGGGCATTTCTTCTGAGGCGCATGTGGAGGCCTCTTATCCTGTGATTTGGAGCCTGCCACCTTAGAGTTTTTGGAAGTTCAATGCGGATGCTTATGTGGCGCATGAGGGTTCGGGTGTTGGACTGCTCTTTAGGGGCAATGTTGGATATATTGTGGCTGCTCTTTCCTTCCATTTTGACCTAGGTGATAGTCCCAAGATTCTGGAGATGCGAGCGATTTTGTTAGCCATGGAGGAGGCTGTTCATTTAGGCCTTTTATCGGTTATCTTTGAGAGTGATTTCTTATCTTGTATTCAAGCTCTGTTTCGTCCTGTAGAGGATTTGTCTATCTTAGACTGTCTTGCTCATGATTGTATGGCTCTTTTGCCTTCCTTTCATTTGTGTCGGTTTTCTTTTGTCAAGCATACGGGGAATGTGCCTGCACACCTACTCACTAAGCATGGTGTAGCCGCGTTAGGTCATGTTGTTTGGGGTGTTACTCCACCAAACAATGTAATCTCCGTCTCATTGACAAATTTGGCTTAATAATATTGTTAGTTTTTCAAAAGGAAAAAAAACCTCTATTCTAGAATAAATACGTTTGTAAAAAAATAGAATAAATACGCAATACAAATTGAAGACGTCTTTTTGGTGATCATATATATATATATATATATATACATATATATATATATGATTAGAGAATAAACGAGTTACTTTTTTTTCAATTTAAATATTTATATCACATAGCCGCCATAAATAACATTATTTAGTGGAAAATATTTTTATTAGATTTGACCCCTAACCAAGTAATTTCCTTATTATTTTGATTCACGGGATTTTCTATAGTTCTAGATCTTTTTATTCACAGTATATATAGGTAGGATTATCAATGTAATATTCATAGTTATTTCATCAATAGAATTCTTTGTTTTGAGAGGTTCATCAATAGAATTCTAGATTCTCTAATTCTTCAGTTTGGTGACTTGTGTTGTATTTTACGATTTTTCTTTGTTCGTTTGATTTGCACTCAAATCAGAGACTCAAAGCAAACTTTCAAGATTATTAACTCCGAAGCAACAAAGGTGCGTCTGATTACAAAATTTATTGTTTTTTTTTTTTTTTTTTTTTTCCTTGAGAAACAGCATGTATTGTTTTGAATTCCGTTGTTAAACTTAATTAAGCAAATTTCAATAAAATCTTTATAGCATAATTATCTTCAATCATGCTATATATATAATTATTTTCATACTCTGAAGCTTTAATTATGCTCATAATCATGATACATTATCAATACGACTTCAATCATGCCTGCTTATTTTTATTTTTTTTATATATTTTTTCCGATGGTGTTTATAAAATAGTATTAACCATCATTGATCTTATCATATTATTTAATTATTACCATATTGTAAATCGTCAATCATAGTTATAATGCTTATTATCCCTCTTTTTTCCACTATGTATTGTATTAGGAATTCCGGATAAATACCTCAAAAGGAACGTTATCATTAAGCCAACTTAGGGCTTGAATAAGGCCATTAGGGCTTATTAGCCAACTTATTTGCTAAGAAATTACTACTAAAATAATAAGGGTACCGATATCCCATAATCATATTTTTTGATCCCAATGTTTACCGGATGTACCGATATAATAGTTGATTTGTAATGTACGGTTAAAATTAATTACAGACATTGGGATAGTGGTGGTACAGCAAGCCGCCGATTGCCCACCACCACATCCCCATCGATAACACTGCTGAGGCGTACCGGTGTAAGAACAAACATGTGTCTGAATGCCAACAATGTCCCTATCACTCGCATTAATCACAAACCTACATGCTCCTTTTTTAGCAATCTTAAACATCCTATTCTCGGAACTGATTACAGCCTACAGACTCCTTTTAGCAATCTTAGACTTCCCATTCTCCTTAGTGATTACATTAGAGTTTTCCTTCGGCTTCTGATCAATTTTTTTGCCAGACCATGTCTCCTTTTGAGCACTAGGTTGCACATATTGTTGTCACACCTGCAGAAGCCTCAAGCAAAGCATTGTAAGGATTTTCGGGAAACACATGAAAATGGATGACGTTATGGTTTTTCCAAGTGTCCATTAACGTAATCCACGTGATCAAGTGGAAGGACCGTCCTTGAGTTTTTATAGCCCCTAGGCTAAATAATCAAAACAATGCCCTTCGGAAAAAAAAAATGAACGGCTTTTAAAAGATATGTCACATGTTTAAACTAATAAACTTATTGGGTCAAAAGAAAATATGGACCATAAATTTTGATTATTTTCCGAGGGCCCTAGACTGTGGCAACTTAAACTAGGAGTCTTCATCCACTAGGAACTACTTATTTGACTTAAACAATAAGATGAACATACTAGCCTGACATCGCTATTGAATTGATAATACACATTACTATATAAACTTACCGTAGGAATATACGATTAAGGAAAAAAGGAGTCCTTTATTATTATTATTATTATTATTATTATTATTATTATTATTATTATTATTATTATTATTATTATTTGCCCTTTGCTAGACGTTGTATTTGTCATATGTTACAACTGCAATTTAGAATTTAAGAAATTATAGTGCACCATCAAACATTTACAAATTAGTACAAGTATGTTGATTAGCAATGGCGTAACATGTGCAACGGCACTTTCACATAATAGGTGTTGGGGGCTAATCTTTATTAGATATATAATGTTAATTATCTAAGCTGATAGAGAGATAGATAATTAACATTATATATCTAAAAATCTTATTCCTTAATAATACATGCTTCTATTTTGTACTCGGTATAAGTCGTACAACGGCTTAAGAATTACTTGACTCTTCAATAATAGTTGTTTTTGTGCATGCTTCGGTTTTGTCTTTAGCTATAAGAATATGTATTGTTTTTTCCCCTACATACCACTGATTTTTTCAAATGGAAGAAAAAACAGTGACAATCAATTCAATAAAATCAGATGAATCAGAATTCCCAACCAAATTAAAGGTTGTGAAACTTAGATTTCCTGAGCCAATGGCAACATATAAAAGTAAAAGTATAAAGAATGATATGCATGGACAAAGCAGTAAAATAAACTTCCAAACTATACTATTGCATCAAACTTTTCCCATTTTAAAAATTATAATTCTCATTATATCTATAAAATAAATATGTTGGGTACAAAGGTACGGGTTTTATTATCTAATATATGATGCCGACAATGCATTGATCGGAACTCTACAACACAATAAACTTACCTATTCTCTAATGTTGCTCCAAAACCTATCAACCCGTAATATGATACTATCCATCTAGAGATTAGGTTTGTTGTCAATTTTAATACAACTACAAGGGAAGCTGATCATGCTCAATTAGCAAAGGTGGAGTTAATGTGAAACTACATAAATTTCAAGAATATTCCAAAAGAAGATAAGAACTTGATTGGTAAAGTTCATATACCTTCTTTTACGACATGGATGATATATCTTGATAAGAATGTCCTAATATTGAATTTTGCCGATACGCATACAATTGTAGTATGCTTAGTCTTCAATGATAAATTTTATTGTGTAATCTAGTTTTTTTATCATCATTAAAAAAATAAATAATCAATTATAATAATATTTATTATTAAATATGTCTGATCATACATATATTAATAATAACTAGCCAAGCATTTTACTGATTGACAATTATATGTTTCTGTTCTCGTAATAATGTTTCTTTTTTTTTTATCAATATATATTGTTGTTGTGTTTTATAGTCCTATAACTATGACATTTTATTATCATAATATTGTTAATCTTTCTTTCACCTTACTAGATATCTTGGGATTTTAGTTGACATAAGTCAAATACCACAGTTAACAAAACCATAAAATCAATGGGAAGGATAGAGATAAAACACGTCACACTTATTTTAACATGTTACGCAAAAAAAATTATTACCCTCATGTATTTTTATTTTTTTTTGAGGGGTACATTCATGTATTTTAATTAATGAAAATTGTTTATCCAAAAGTGATTCAGTAACGGTGATGTTATGGAAAGACATGACAATAAATGAAGGAAAAAAGCTTAACTCACTTCGAAATGATAAACATGTTTTAGCGATTACAGATTTAAGAAGAAATTACTATGAAGGTACTTTCAATATTTTACTTTATAGCATTCTATTATGCATTTACGATCTATCTAGACACAAATGTATATTAAAAATAATACATACGTACATCAATAATACATGTCCGCCCCTCGAATAAGAAAATTTTACATGTTATGCCTTGCAGGTGAATGGAAATTAAACACGCCAATCTCATCCACAATTCATTTTGCTCCAGAAGGTAAAGAGAGTCGAATGGTACAAAATAGTAAATGCCTTTCACAAAACCAATTACATAAAATAATTATGAAAGGCATTTACCATTTTTGTAGCATTCGACTCTCTTTGCCTTTCGGAGCAAGATGAAGTGTGGATGAGGTTGACGTGTTTAATTTCCATTCACCTGCAAGACATAACATGTAAAATTTAGAAAGAAATTTCTTGTTCGAGGGGCAGATATGTATTATTGATGTATGTATTATTTAAGTGTATAGAATATACCTTTGTGTATAGATAGATCGAAAATGCATAATAGAATGCTATAAATTAACTGTTATTTTGAAAGTAAGTAAATCTCTTCTTAAATATAGAATCACTATAACATGTTTATCATTTCGAGGTGAGTTGAGCATTTTTCCTTCATTTATCGACATGTCTTTCCATAACGTCACCGTTAATGAATCACCTCTGGATAAACAATTTTGTTAATAAAAATACACGAGTATGAATATTCATGAGTCAGTGTTTTATCTTTACCCTTTCCATTGATCATTTGGTTTTGCTAACTATGGTATTTGGCTTTAAGTCAACCAAGAATCCCAAGACATCTAGTAAGATGAAAGAAGGATTAGCAATATTATGATAATAAAATATCATAGTAATAGGTCCGTAAAAAACAACAACAATACGTATTGGTAAAAGAACGAAACATTATCATAGAAATTTTAGAAATGAAAATGCTTTTATGAGGAAAGAAACATATCATTGATAATCATTAAAATGTTTGGCTAATATATGTATGAGACATATTTAACAGTAAATCTAATGATGATTGATTAATTATTTTTCAATGATGACCGACCATCTATTATATACTCGTAAATGTATCATTTAATGAATATATAATAGATGATGGAAAATTACATCATACAATGAAATTTATCCTTGAGGAGTACGCGACTAAGAAATTTATCCTGAAGAGTAAGCGACACTAAGCATTCTACAAATGTATGCATATTGGTAAAAATTCAATATTATGTCATTCTTATCAAAATATAGCATTCATGTCGTATAGAGAGGTATATGAACTTTACCAATCAAGTTTTTATCTTCTTTTGAAATATTGTATAAGTTTATGTAGTTGCACATTAATTCGATCTTTGTTAATTGAGTATGAGCTTCCCTTATAGTTGTATTATAATTGACAACAAACCCAATCTCTGGATGGATAGTATCATATTGCGGGTTGATAGGTTTTGGAGCAACATTAGAGAATATGTATGTTTTATTGTGTTGTAGAGTTCCTATCAATGCCTTTGTACCATTCTTTTTTATATAGAAATAATGAGAATTTTGTTGTTTTAAAAATACTATAATTTTTGAAGATAAAACCGAACCATGCACAAAAACAACTACTAATCAACATATTGATACTGATACAGGTTAAGGAATAAGATTCTTAAGCTGTTGTATGACTTATACCGAGTACAAAACAGAAGCATGTATTAATAAGGAATAAGATTGACCCCCAACACCAATTACGTGAGAGTGCCGCTGAACATGTTACACCATTGCTAATCAACATAGTTATACAAGTTTGAAAACATTTGATGGTGCACTAAAATTTCGCAAATTCTTAAATGTACTGTTAACATATGACAAATACAACGGCCAGCAAAGGCCAAAATAATAATAATAAAGGACTCATCATTTCCTTAATCGTATATTCCTATGGTAAGTTTGTATAATAATGCATAGTATGTTCATCTTATTGTTTAAGTCAATAAGTAGTTTCCAGTGGATGAAGACTCTTCTTATTTTAAGTTTACTTTATCTTTTAAGTAGTAGTTTTTGATGTAATATTCTCATATATTTGTTCTGTGAGCGCGGTACTGGTGTAGTGTCTACTCCAAATGTAATTCTACATCCCTGAGATTACATGTGTTCAGGACCACCTGATCACATGGGTTACGTTAAGGACACTTGGATAAAACATAACGTCATCCATATTCATGTGTTCCCCGAAAATCCTTACAGTGCCTTGCTTGAGGATTCTGCTAGCCATCATATGCAGATGTGAACAACCCGTGCAACCTGGTGCTCCAAATGAGACATGGTCCAGCAAAAAAAATTGATCAGAAGGCGAAGGAAAACTTTTCTATCATCAGTAAGAATAATGGGAAGTCTAATTATGCAACGTGTATATCCAGATGCTATGAATAACACATTAAGGCGGTCTTTGAAATAGAATGAATTTCTTATAAATATCTCGTCAACGTCTCACTTATGTGCTGGGATTTTATAGGAGAATGAAGGCTATTCGGTTTTGGTTGCAACATTTAACCGAAATGATACAACTCCTAAATGGTTGTATCATTTCACCAAACTGATGCAACCATTACATATTCAATCAAATATTTCCTCCATCTTTTAGCATTATTTTTTTAATTCAAATTTCTCCAACAATCTCACATGAATGAAAATTAATGAAAATGCAATGCAGACTCTGAAGAGATCACAGACGGAAATCTGTTGCATCGGACAATGTGGTTTTCTGCATTGAACCTTCCCCAATGGCAGATCCTTCTGTTGCCTCACCTTCTTCCGACATAGAGTGCCTTGAACCTTCCGTAGTAGAGTACTGATGAGAGAAAAATACACCCACTAAAATATTGGTCCCCGGCAACGGCGCCAATTTTTTTGATGAGCGAAAAATTCACCCACTAAAAATACATTTATAAAGACTCGCAACTGTGGGTAAACTAACTCTCTAATCTGGCAGAGTGCAGTGTCGATTGCTAGGATAGCTACAGGAGTACGAGGTCGCCCCAAGAGAAATGTGGTTGTGAGTACCAATTGTGCTTAACGTGGTTCTTAGTCTAGGTGATCAAATTTTAGGTGGAGTGATTTATACTAATGCGAAAAATAAAGATTATTCTAACGAGATTAAAAAGCATAGCGAGCCATGATCCAACAAAGTTATCTCCCCACAGAAAAAAAAACTTGATAAGGAGTGTGTTTTATCTCGATTCGGCTTTATATGACATTCACGGGTGTCAACTCTTTATTCTTGCGTTAAGATCTGAACAGCTCTCACTTAACCCCCACACTAGGTTTATTAACTCTCCTTTAGAAAGCTAACTCACCTAACATGGTTGACCGGAATAAAAAGCCGTTGAAAAACCTCACAAAAACATAATTTTAACGTATCACTTAGGTTGCCAATCTAACGATTAAGACTATGGTTTAGTGATTTTAAAACATGTTTCGCACATCTCGTAAAAATAAGAATTTCACTTAGGCATAGTCCAGATCATCACTTAGATTGTCAATCTAACAATCGTGACTATGATTAGTGATATCCATATCTCACATCTCACCGCAAAATACATTTATAAGCTCGATGTAACCGTGAACAAAGTTGTCAATTTTATTCAAAGTTATTAAAATGATCAAAACAAGTTTAAAACATGATTTTATCATAAAAACGTTAAATTAAGCACAACACAACTCCATCTCGTTTCCCGAGGGTTGATTTTACCCGTTTTCACATAATTCGGCTATGTTGAGTTTAACTACTCATATTAACGAAAATAACAACGAAAATAACAAAACGAAAGAAAACAAAACGAAAAAGATAACTACAGCTATATAGATATACGTATAGATGTATATATAGATATATATAGATATAGATATATATATATATAATATACATATATATATATATTTATACTAATTGCATAAAATAAAAGAAAGCAATAAAAAGCGGAAACGAAATTATATTAAAACTATAACTAATCGGGTTATTACAACGACATTATATAACTACATAATTATATAATTATAGGCCCCCCAAAATTTAAAAGAAAGAAAAGATGAAGGAGAAGAGGGGCAACCATCTACTCTGCTGAAGCTCTCATATATATAGGCAATGAATCACAGCCGGACCAGGCCGGGTAAGAGCCGGACCGGTCCGGGTACCATTATTGCATATGACTCAGCATGATTCTCGAAGGATCGATTGATCAGATTTATGTAATTAAAACTTGTAAAATTCGTATCTTGAGTTGTAGACCTCCAAAAATTGCAAACGAAATGCCAAAATTAAGGTCTCGAGAAACTCTACAACTTTCATGAAGGACTCTTCTTCAGAAAACGCCTTTTTGATGGGCCATTCCCATTACGTGTCGTTTTGCGACATTTTCCCTAATACAAATCAATTAGCCACTTGACCATCATTTGAGTTGTAGAAGTCCGATTGACTTGATTCAAAATCCATTGGAAAGATTTCTTGAAGATATACAACTTTCATTAAGGAAACTTCTTTAGAAAATGTCGTTTTGATGAGCCATTCGTATTACGAAGATATTTCGGGATTTTTACTAATCCGAATCGATTAGTCAATTGACCATAACTTGAGTTGTAGACCTCCAATTGACGTGATTCAAAGTGCGTTGGAAAGCTTATGTGAAGATCTACAACTTTCATTAAGAAGTCATTCCCTGAAAATGCCTCTAAGCTGGGTCAAATCTCCGTCGAAAATATGTAACGATTCAAGTCTTAGGAAAACGACCTTTGAACTCGTAGAAGCTGTGGCAGACCTTCTTCTAACCCTCTAAACACCTCTTTTAGGGCTCAAAACATGTCGTTACGTAGAATCTTGGTCCACTTATGATTCTCGCAATAAACCACCAAAATACCAAACGTAAACCGACACACGACACTCCGGTTACTAAACCGGTACAAAAACTAGTAAAAACACATAAAAACACGATATTTTACAAAATAGTCACGACTTATATATTTTTATGAAATTTAGGAATTAATGACTTTAATTGATATAAAAGTGCTCGAAATGATATCAAAAGTGGGTTGAAAAGTTA
Source organism: Gentiana macrophylla (assembly GCA_026214975.1). NCBI lineage: Eukaryota > Viridiplantae > Streptophyta > Magnoliopsida > Gentianales > Gentianaceae > Gentiana > Gentiana macrophylla. Next base: position 76,071,837 of record CM047814.1, read on the forward strand.
TAAAAATAACGGTGAATTTTTCCGTTATCACAACCCCACTTAATTTTTTGGTCGTCTCGAACAAAATAAGCGATAAAATAAAATGAATGAGGAAAAATTCATGAAGATAAGATATAAGGAACAACCGGATGATACAACCAATCGAATCATACCGACACGTTAACTTTAATATAAATGTATAACAGAGTGAGTGTGTGACATGCCTTTTCAATTTCCACTATCATCTCTTGAATAATTCAAGCAAACACACAAATATCCATTCAGGACAATCTAATGACTTTCCTAGGTATAAGCGATAACATTTCCACACAATGTCCTCCGTGTACTTATTAGGATAATCCCTAAAGCATATCATTCAGTTTATACTGGGGATAGTTAGAAGATAACTTCTCTTTTTTTTTTTTTTTTTTTTTTTTTTTTTTCCATAGAATACTAACATATCCGAACTCATTGCCAAAATCGACTATCTTTCAAGCGTCACGAGGTGAGATTGAATACATTAATACCTATCTAACTCTTTTTTTTTTTTTTTTTTTTATGTGTAGCATATGCCCTCATTCCCAGCAATAGGATGTTTCGTGATAACACCCTAGCTGGACTACTATCATCAGGCAGTCGGGAGCTTTTAAACCTCATAGTGGTATAGGACGTTTCGTGATAACGCCCTACCGCACTCAAATCATTGGTAGCTACAACCGACATATAGATAGCTCACTTATTTTGATATTCTTTCTATCACATTCAAACCTTCAGATATTCACGAAGACACGTTTAGAAGTTAGGTACTAAGTTACTACTATCTCTAGGATAAACCACTAGAATACTGAATGGATACAGTTTAAAATTTTCGCTTCAATATCAAAGGCTTACGTGAAGGAATTCATGTTATACAAATAAATTTCCGGTTAAAATACACTTGCGGTTCACATTGGTTATACATATCCAAATTGATCATTACATCTTTAAATCCATGAAATATATACCTTATACAAATTATTTTAATCAACTAAATAATGCTCGAAAAATATCAAAAACTAAGGGTTTAAACACTTAACGCCATTTCTAAACCAACCGGACTCAACCCCACTTACGATTTTGCATTATTCTCAGAGTGTAAATGAGATGAGAGGAAGACTTAGCTTATAAACCAGGTAGAAAGGTGTTATCGAATCCCGTAATGACCATGAGAAAGCACATCCCGAATCCTGTACCAAAACAACCAAAACAAAGCCAACACGGGACATGGTCCTCGTGCAAAGTATGTAATAGGGATATGGGAATAATAAGAAAATGGCCTCATTATTGTAAAACTCGATAGCATATCACATAATAGCTTTAGATGGAAAAATAACCTTAACGGGTAAAACACGAACATCTAAGCATATACATATTATAGAAAGTATCACAAGAGCATATATCACGAGTCAAGTCACTATTCTTAGTTTCATTTTTATTACACACGTTTTATTAAAGCGGGAATACTCACCACTCTACTACTAACGACTGAGAAATTTGAAAGCAGACTAGATCATAAAATGAAATGTAGTGAAAGAGTATTGAGTCTTTTATACCCGGATCCTCGAGGTTCAACAACCTAAGTCCAAGAAATGATGCATTTGAATGTTTTCTTTGTATTCTACCTCGGGATTTTCGGATAACCACCTAATCGTTCCCTTTAAATGACATTCAAACATTCATCCTGAGACTTGGTTGTGATTTGTGTTCATCTTTCATACAGATTCTACATTTCATTAAGACTAGTCTTATTCAAATTATTATTATTATCGGGCCGCCTCCCGGTAGCGCTTTTGTTTAACGTCGTTGGCTCGACAAAAGTAGTATTTACAAGTTATCAACCAAAATCAGAACTTAAGAAGATCAATAGCTTAAGAAAAATTAACAATGCGAGAACCAAAGAAATTAAATTGTCTAGAAACGTACCTCGTTTGGCTCTCGATGCTACCTCCTCCCAGCCAGAGAATCTTCTTTTATCAGACCGTCGAACCATCTTCTTTTGAAAATTACCATAAAGCTCATCCATTGGGAGTATACAAACCGACCGGACATGAAAATTCATCCTCACAGAGTGGACGAATGTAGTAATCCGGGACCAACATATCTACTATTACCAACTCTCCCGGTGGCTTTACTAAAGATGGCCAATCAATCTCCGCTCCTCTAGCTCAGATCGGCTCAAATCTTAGCATAGCAAACTGAATCCTCAACTTTATTCTCAACCTGAACTTCTTCAGTGATAACATTTTCATCCCTAACCACCTCTATTGCACTTGTCTCGCCTCTTTCACATACCTCACTAATTCAATCAATTGCCCCACATTGTCTTGAAGATTTCTTATAAGGAGTCAAGATTTACCTTGAACTCCTCGCATGTCCAAAAGTCGCTCTTCCAAGATCTCGGTTCAATCGTTCTAGTTGCTCTATTTGACTGTCGGTGAATTCTTCTTGTGGCATGGGGGCGCACTGATCATATTGACTTTGATTCATCGGAGGTGAGTAGTAGTCCTCTTGCCATTCCGCATAATCGATCGGATGGTGAATATGGTTAAAGCTATCAACGTCTTTGAGTATGAACACGTAATCTGATAAGCATTAGGGTTCGGGTAACCCTCGTAATGTTGTGGCTCATAACTCGAATAACCATAATTCGGTCCTGGTATGCACTAGTAGCACCGATAATTCCATGAACCTTGATTATTCTCTCACGTTGATATTGAGGCTCGCATTACGAATCGTTGTTGATAATGTTGGTAGGGGTATTGTTGTTCATTGAGTAGTTTTGATTGAAAAATCCATCCATTTAAGCTTAATCTGCAAGATCTCAGAAAACAACAATAAAACAATAATTTTTTTTTTTTCGTAAACACACGATATTTAGACCCCTCAAAAAGTTATGGTTGCCGAAGGCCCTAATCCCCAGCTTTAGCCGGACTTACAAGATATCACCCCTCCAAGAGGCTAAGTACCAAAGTCGTATTCAAACCGAGTTCGGGACAATATCACTTCAAAGATCCATAGCTCTTATCGACATCTAAATAAAACAGAGAAAATAAAAACCTAGGCCCAAGCCTTCGGTTCACTTACAAGATATCACAACAACAACATCACATTTCGGGCAACGGCGCCAATTTTGATGAGAGAAAAATACACCCACTAAAATATTGGTCCCGGCAACGGCGCCAATTTTTTTGATGAGCGAAAAATTCACCCACTAAAAATACATTTATAAAGACTCGCAACTGTGGGTAAACTAACTCTCTAACTGGCAGAGTACTGTGTCGATTGCTAGGATAGCTAGCTGAGGAGTACGAGGTCGTCCCAAGAGAAATGTGGTTGTGAGTACCAAAGCGAACGTGGTTCTTAGTCTAGGTGATCAAATTTTAGGTGGAGTGATTTATACTAATGCGAAAAATAAAGATTATTCTAACGAGATTAAAAAGCATAGCCGAGCCATGATCCAACAAAGTTATCTCCCCACGGGAAAAAAACTTGATAAGGAGTGTATTTTATATCGATTCGGTTTATATGACATTCACGGGTGTCAACTCTTTATTCTTGCGTTAAGATCTCGAACAGCTCTCACTTAACCCCCACACTAGGTTTATTAACTCTCCTTTAGAAAGCTAACTCACCTAACATGGTTGACCGGAATAAAAGCCGTTGAAAAACCTCACAAAAACATAATTTTAACGTATCACTTAGGTTGCCAATCTAACGATTAAGACTATGGTTTAGTGATTTTAAAACATGTTTCGCACATCTCGTAAAAATAAGAATTTCACTTAGGCATAGTCCAGATCATCACTTAGATTGTCAATCTAACAATCAGGACTATGATTAGTGATATCCATATCTCACATCTCACCGCAAAATACATTTATAAGCTCGATGTAACCGTGAACAAAGTTGTCAATTTTATTCAAAGTTATTAAAATGATCAAAACAAGTTTAAAACATGATTTTATCATAAAACGTTAAATTAAGCACAACACAACTCCATCTCGCTTTCCGAGGTTGATTTTACCCGTTTTCACATAATTCGCTATGTTGAGTTTAACTACTCATATTAACGAAAATAACAACGAAAATAACAAAACGAAAGAAAACAAAACGAAAAGATAACTACAATTTATATAGATATACGTATAGATGTATATATAGATATATATATATATATATATATATATATATATAATATACGATATATATATATATATTTATACTAATTGCATAAAATAAAAGAAAGCAATAAAAAGCGGAAACGAAATTATATTAAAACTATAACTAGTCGGGTTATTACACCGACATTATAACTACATAATTATATAATTATAGGCCCCCCAAAATTTAAAAGAAAGAAAAGATGAAGGAGAAGAGGGGCAACCATCTACTCTGCTGAAGCTCTCATATATATAGGCAATGAATCACAGCCGGACCAGGCCGGGTAAGAGCCGGACCGGTCCGGGTACCATTATTGCATATGACTCAGCATGATTCTCGAAGGATCGATTGATCAGATTTATGTAATTAAAACTTGTAAAATTCGTATCTTGAGTTGTAGACCTCCAAAAATTGCAAACGAAATGCCAAAATTAAGGTCTCGAGAAACTCTACAACTTTCATGAAGGACACTTCTTCAGAAAACGCCTTTTTGATGGGCCATTCCCATTACGTGTCGTTTTGCGACATTTTCCCTAATACAAATCAATTAGCCACTTGACCATCATTTGAGTTGTAGAAGTCCGATTGACTTGATTCAAAATCCATTGGAAATATTTCTTGAAGATATACAACTTTCATTAAGGAAACTTCTTTAGAAAATGTCGTTTTGATGAGCCATTCAGTATTACGAAGATATTTTGGGATTTTTACTAATCCGAATCGATTAGTCAATTGACCATAACTTGAGTTGTAGAACTCCAATTTACGTGATTCAAAGTGCGTTGGAAAGCTTATGTGAAGATCTACAACTTTCATTAAGAAGTCATCCCCTGAAAATGCCTCTAAGCTGGGTCAAATCTCCGTCGAAAATATGTAACGATTCAATACTTAGGAAAAACGACTTTTGAACTCGTAAGTTCGTGGCACCTTCTTCTAACCCTCTAAACACCTCTTTTAGGGCTCAAAACATGTCGTTACGTAGAATCTTGGTCCACTTATGATTCTCGCAATAAACCACCAAAATACCAAACGAACCGACATTTACACTCCGGTTACTAAACCGGTACAAAAACTAGTAAAAACACATAAAAACACGATATTTTACAAAATAGTCACGACTTATATATTTTTATGAAATTTAGGAATTAATGACTTTAATTGATATAAAAGTGCTCGAAATGATATCAAAAGTGGGTTGAAAAGTTATAAAAATAACGGTGAATTTTTCCGTTATCACAACCCCCCACTTAGCTTTTGGTCGTCCTCGAACAAAATAAGCGATAAAATAAAATGAATGAGGAAAAATTCATGAAGATAAGATATAAGGAACAACCAGATGATACAACCAATCGAATCATACCGACACGTTAACTTTAATATAAATGTATAACAGAGTGAGTGTGTGACAAGCCTTTTCAATTTCCACTATCATCTCTTGAATAATTCAAGCAAACACACAAATATCCATTCAGCATACCCTAATGACTTTCCTAGTATAAAAAGAACATTTCCACACAATGTCCTCCCGTGTACTTATTAGGATAATCCCTAAAGCATATCATTCGGCTTTATACTGGGATAGTTTAAGATAACTTCTCTTTTTTTTTTTTTTTTTTTTTTTTTCCATAGAATACTAACATATCCGAACTCATTGCCAAAATCGACTATCTTTCAAGCGCCACGAGGTGAGATTGAATACATTAATACCTATCTAACTCTTTTTTTTTTTTTTTTTTTTTTTTATGTGTAGCATATGCCTCATTCCCAAAGAATAGGATGTTTCGTGATAACACCCTAATGGACTACTATCATCAAGCAATGGGAGCTTTTAAACCTCATAGTGGTATAGGACGTTTCGTGATAACGCCCTACCGCACTCAAATCATTGGTAGCTACAACCGACATATAGATAGCTCACTTATTTTGATATTCTTTCTATCACATTCAAACCTTCAGATATTCACAGTACACGTTTAGAAGTTAGGTACTAAGTTACTACTATCTCTAGGATAAACCACTAGAATCATCGAATGGATACGATTTAAAATTTTCGCTTCAATATCAAAGGCTTACGTGAAGGAATTCATGTTATACAAATAAATTTCCGGTTAAAATACACACTTGCGGTTCACATTGGTTATACATATCCAAATTGATCATTACATCTTTAAATCCATGAAATATATACCTTATACAAATTATTTTAATCAACTAAATAATGCTCGAAAAATATCAAAACTAAGGGTTTAAACACTTATCGCCATTTCTAAACCAACCGGACTCAACCCCCCACTTACGATTTTGCATTATTCTCAGAGTGTAAATGAGATAGAGGAAGACTTAGCTTATAAACTGTGCAGAAAGGTGTTATCGAATCCCGTGAAATGACCATGAAAGCACATCCCGAATCCTGTACCAAAACAACCAAAACAAAGCCAACACGGGACATGGTCCTCGTGCCAAAGTATGTAATAGGGATATGGGAATAATAAGAAAATGGCCTGTTACGTCGTAAAACTCGATAGCATATCACATAATAGCTTTAGATGGAAAAATAACCTTAACGGGTAAAACACGTAACATCTAAGCATATACATATTATAGAAAGTATCACAAGAGCATATATCACAATCCAAGTCAGCTATTCTTAGTTTCATTTTTATTACACACAGTTTTATTAAAGCGGGAATACTCACCACTCTACTACAACGACCAGAAATTTGAAACAGACTAGATCATAAAATGAAATGTAGTGAAAGAGTATTGAGTCTTTTATACCCAGATCCTCAAGGGTTCAACAACCTAAGTCCAAGAAATGATGCATTTGAATGTTTTCTTTGTATTCTACCTCGGGATTTTCGGATAACCACCTAATCGTTCCCTTTAAATGACATTCAAACATTCATCCTGAGACTTGGTTGTGATTTGTGTTCATCTTTCATACAGATTCTACATTTCATTAAGACTAGTCTTATTCAAATTATTATTATTATCGGGCTGCCTCCCGGTAGCGCTTTTGTTTAACGTCGTTGGCTCGACAAAAGTAGTATTTACAAGTTATCAACCAAAATCAGAACTTAAGAAGATCAATAGCTTAAGAAAAATTAACAATGCGAGAACCAAAGAAATTAAATTGTCTAGAAACGTACCTCGTTTGGCTCTCGATGCTACCTCCTCCCAGCCAGAGAATCTTCTTTTATCAGACTGTCGAACCATCTTCTTTTGAAAATTACCATAAAGCTCATCCATTGGGGAGTATACAAACTGGACCGCAGAAAATTCATCCTCACAGAGTGGACGAATGTAGTAATCCGGGACCAACATATCTACTATTACCAACTCTCCCAGTGGCTTTACTAAAGATGGCCAATCAATCTCCCGCCTCTAGCTCAGATCCGCTCAAATCTTAGCATAGCAAATCGAATCCTCAACTTTATTCTCAACTCGAACTTCTTCCGGTGATAACATTTTCATCCCTAACCACCTCTATTGCACTTGTCTCTGCCTCTTTCACATACCTCACTAATTCAATCAATTGCCCCACATTGTCTTGAAGATTTCTTATAGCGGAGTCAGTACTTACCTTGAACTCCTGCATGTCCAACAGTCGCTCTTCCAAGATCTGGTTCAATCGTTCTAGTTGCTCTATTTGACTGTCGGTGAATTCTTCTTGTGGCATGGGGCGCACGCGATCATATTGACTTTGATTCATCGGAGGTGAGTAGTAGTCCTCTTGCCATTCCGCATAATCGATCGGATGGTGAATATGGTTAAAGCTATCAACGTCTTTGAGTATGAACACCGTAATCCTCGATAAGCATTAGGGTTCGGGTAACCTCGTAATGTTGTGGCTCATAACTCGAATAACCATAATTCTCGGTCCTGGTATGCACTAGTAGGCATCGATAATTCCATGAACCTTGATTATTCTGCTGTTGATACCGAGGCTCGAGACACGAATCGTTGTTGATAATGTTGGTAGGGGTATTGTTGTTGGTTTGAGTAGTTTTGATTGAAAAATCCATCCATTTAAGCTCAACTGCAAGATCTCGAAAAACAACAATAAAACAATAAAAATTTCTTTTTTTTTTTTTTTTTTTTTTCAGAACACACGATATTTAGACCCCTCAAAAAGTTATGGTTGCCGAAGGCCCTAATCCCCGATTTTAGCCGGACTTACAAGATATCACCTCAGAAGAGGCTAAGTACCAAAGTCGTATTCAAACCGAGTTCAGACAATATCACTTCAAAGATCCATAGCTCTTATCGACATCTAAATAAAACAGAGAAAATAAAAACCTAGGCCCAAGCCTTCGGTTCACTTACAAGATATCACAACAATATCACACATTTCCCGGCAACGGCGCCAATTTTTTTTGATGAGAGAAAATACACCCACTAAAATATTGGTCCCGGCAACGCGGCGCCAATTTTTTTGATGAGCGAAAAATTCACCCACTAAAAATACATTTATAAAGACTCGCATTCGTCAGGTAAACTAACTCTCTAACCGGCAGAGTACTGTGTCGATTGCTAGGATAGCTACAGGAGTACGAGGTCGCCCCAAGAGAAATGTGGTTGTGAGTACCAAAGCGAACGTGGTTCTTAGTCTAGGTGATCAAATTTTAGGTGGAGTGATTTATACTAATGCGAAAAATAAAGATTATTCTAACGAGATTAAAAAGCATAGCCGAGCCATGATCCAACAAAGTTATCTCCCCACAGAAAAAAACTTGATAAGGAGTGTGTTTTATCTCGATTCGATTTATATGACATTCACGGGTGTCAACTCTTTATTCTTGCGTTAAGATCGACAGCTCTCACTTAACCCCCACACTAGGTTTATTAACTCTCCTTTGAAAGCTAACTCACCTAACATGGTTGACCGGAATAAAAGCCGTTGAAAAACCTCACAAAAACATAATTTTAACGTATCACTTAGGTTGCCAATCTAACGATTAAGACTATGGTTTAGTGATTTTAAAACATGTTTCGCACATCTCGTAAAAATAAGAATTTCACTTAGGCATAGTCCAGATCATCACTTAGATTGTCAATCTAACAATCAGGACTATGATTAGTGATATCCATATCTCACATCTCACCGCAAAATACATTTATAAGCTCGATGTAACCGTGAACAAAGTTGTCAATTTTATTCAAAGTTATTAAAATGATCAAAACAAGTTTAAAACATGATTTTATCATAAAAACGTTAAATTAAGCACAACACAACTCCATCTCGCTTCCCGAGGGTTGATTTTACCCGCTTTCACATAATTCGCTATGTTGAGTTTAACTACTCATATTAACTTGAAAATAACAACGAAAATAACAAAACGAAAAGAAAACAAAACGAAAAAGATAACTACAATTATATATATATATACGTATAGATGTATATATAGATATATATAGATATAGATATATATATATATATATATATAATATACATATATATATATATATTTATACTAATTGCATAAAATAAAAGAAAGCAATAAAAAGCGGAAACGAAATTATATTAAAACTATAACTACCCAAGGTTATTACAATCGACATTATAACTACATAATTATATAATTATAGGCCCCCCAAAATTTAAAAGAAAGAAAAGATGAAGGAGAAGAGGGGCAACCATCTACTCTGCTGAAGCTCTCATATATATAGGCAATGAATCACAGCCGGACCAGGCCGGGTAAGAGCCGGACCGGTCCGGGTACCATTATTGCATATGACTCAGCATGATTCTCGAAGGATCGATTGATCAGATTTATGTAATTAAAACTTGTAAAATTCGTATCTTGAGTTGTAGACCTCCAAAATTGCAAACGAAATGCCAAAATTAAGGTCTCGAGAAACTCTACAACTTTCATGAAGGACTCTTCTTCAGAAAACGCCTTTTGATGGGCCATTCCCATTACGTGTCGTTTTGCGACATTTTCCTAATACAAATCAATTAGCCACTTGACCATCATTTGAGTTGTAGAAGTCCGATTGACTTGATTCAAAATCCATTGGAAAGATTTCTTGAAGATATACAACTTTCATTAAGGAAACTTCTTTAGAAAATGTCGTTTTGATGAGCCATTCGTATTACGTAAGATATTTCGGGATTTTTACTAATCCGAATCGATTAGTCAATTGACCATAACTTGAGTTGTAGACCTCCAATTGACGTGATTCAAAGTGCGTTGGAAAGCTTATGTGAAGATCTACAACTTTCATTAAGAAGTCATCCCCTGAAAATGCCTCTAAGCTGGGTCAAATCTCCGTCGAACATATGTAACGATTCAAGTACTTAGGAAAAACGACCCTTTGAACTCGTAGTTGTGGCACCTTCTTCTAACCCTCTAAACACCTCTTTTAGGGCTCAAAACATGTGAATTACGTAGAATCTTGGTCCACTTATGATTCTCGCAATAAACCACCAAAATACCAAACGAACCGACCACGACACTCCGGTTACTAAACCGGTACAAAAACTAGTAAAAACACATAAAAACACGATATTTTACAAAATAGTCACGACTTATATATTTTTATGAAATTTAGGAATTAATGACTTTAATTGATATAAAAGTGCTCGAAATGATATCAAAAGTGGGTTGAAAAGTTATAAAAATAACGGTGAATTTTTCCGTTATCAAGTACCATCGGACATACTCGGCTAAGCAGTGAACTAGGTCTTGAACTACTCTAGCTTTTCTGTATGCATAGACAATGATACATGCAAAGCAGATCCTTAACATTCTAGAGGTTCACATAGTTATGTCCATTTGGGCTATGGACAACCTTAGTTTCAGAAATTGTTTTAGAGAATTCAGCCTCAAAATTCTCACAGAAGCGGCCTCACTTCCACTTACATAGGTGACATCCTATAAATAGTACTCTGCAATACCCCACTTGGCCTAACAAAGACATATGAATATTTAAAAGCTTTTGCTTAACCTAAACCTTCAGCAGACAACACTTTTGTTTTAACAGAATGAGTAAGTGTAAATTGTCTCTCATAACTTAGTTGTCCTTTTTGAACCATGATCTTGGGATCTCTAGCCAGCATGGTTAGATTACCATTACAAAGGAACATGCGTAATAGGCTTCAGTCTCATCCCGTTTGTCAAAATTGGCATCTGATCTCTAGGAAACATTTTCTCAGTGGATCCACAATATTCTCATTTGATCTTATGTAATCAATGAAAATCACGCCATTAAAGATCAATTGTTTTATGTGCTGGATATACAGAAACCCGAATTCGGATCTGATCCATAATTGGATCGCCAGATCTGATTCACAGCACCGATCGAGACACTCGATCATGCACATCGGAAGCTACGAATTAAATTCTCATGCGATTTTACCACGACTTAATTCACATGGTTAATTAATATAACTACAAGAAGGTTGAAGAATTCCTCAATAGAAGAGAAACATTGATCTTCCGGATTGTATCTCCAAGCGACGACTGGTGGACGTCGATCATCGTAGTAGTAACCTTCTTGAATATGCTCCAAGAAAAACCCTAGGTTTTTCTCCTCCTAATTGCTAGAACAAGAAACTAATTTTTCTTCTCATTTTTAATAAAAGTGGCGCAAATTTGATTGTATCATTGTGTTGGGAGGAATTCTCTTTATATAGAAATTAACTAGTCAAGAGATAATTACCCTTTTTCATAATACAATTACCTATTTCCATAAGGAAAAGATATTTGTCATAAAATAAGAGATAATTCTCATAAAATCAATCACTTATTTTTCCATTAATTATCTAACAAATAAATAATTAATTAATTACACATGTGACATAATCTAGGAAAATTTATTTTCCTAATTTCCTCAACATGTGTGGCGCCACTTTGCCATTAAAATTAATAGAAAATGTCTTTTCTATTTTACATAATATTCACCAAATAAATAATATTCGCATATTCATTATATATACCAACTATTTAATTTATTCTCGAGGTTCCACAAAACGAGAAAACACCCCGTGTAGCAGCAGAGCCAACCAGGGACCATGGACTATAACCAAGAAGCTACAATAAATTGAATAAAATATTCATCGAATGTAACATTTCTCAACTTATTAATTTCGGAATTACGCCACCATAAATCCAAATCGAACTCTATCGATTATAGATATAACTTATTCTCAAAGCGTCGAGTTAATAAGTGTCCATTGATATAATCATTACATACAGACTAACCCTCTATAGACTATTCGTAACGAAGCGGGAATATTTCCGTAAACCTTCTTCATTACATCTTATCCTTATTTACCATTAACCCACTAGTGATCAATTAGTTCATAACCAATATGAACTCGGCCGATCGATCAGTTTCTAAGATCAGCAAATAAGGGGATCGTCTTTCTACATCCCGTAGGAAGGAATAGATTCCATATCTGTGAGACACACACTTCTCACTCAATCCAGAATACTGCCAACATGAAAGTGATTCGGACCGCGCCTCTTAGCAATCCTTAACGAACACATCAAACCCTATCTTGAAACAAGCAGGAGTCTGCAATCACTTTAGGATTAAGGTTAATCCAAAGATGACCATCTTGTGATTTTATGAGATTTCTCAGTCACGGAATTCTATGAGAAATGCATATTAAATCGGTCCAGTCCTATATGACTACATCATATATAAATGCTCCACTTAGATAACCAATATCGACAGTCCGGATAAGACGGTCACACCTTAAAGTGCTCTGGGCGCATTAATAGTGGTCTAATCAATAGACCCATACTTTGATTAAGTTCACCACGGACTAATAGTTCAAGTGTATCATCATAAACTTAATCCTCACGTGTGACAGACACTAAGTTATATGGCTACATATGATACGACTTGGGGTTTTCAACGGTGTATTACATATAAGCACGAAGCAAATAATAAGATGAGAATAAATCTGCCATTTATTAATTATAAAAACAATTACAGAAATTGTCTTTCAGGCGCTAGTTCCAACAATCTCCCACTTGCCCGTATAGACAAGCAACAATTATCTCTCGGGCACACTACATCCAACATGATGGTATAATCTCCAACGTATATGTCGAAACTTACCATTATGCATACAATTTTGTACATGTCCTATAGCCGACATACTATCGCAGTGAATGCTCATATGAGGGATTGGCGTTAGCCAACATGAAATGTCCTCTAAGAAAGTTCAGTCATTCGGTTTCTTCTTCAGCTTTGTCCAATGCTAACCTCAACTTTAATAGTTGATCGAGTTATGCATGTTTACTTTAAGTATCTCCAGGACACGGCACCGCCACCAATAGTGAATATATATTCACTAGTGGATTTTGAGTCTTTACAATCAGATATCTAATTAGCATCATAATATCCATCCAATACTGATGGATATCTTGTATATCGTTATGGCGCTAGATATCTAGCTCCGTTTGTTTTGAGTTGGAGTTTTTTTAGGGTTGTTTTATATAGTAGTGGATAATAAAATATAATAAAAATGATTGAAATAATGATTAGAAAGTTAATATGTTTTTTAAAATTTGGATAGATAAAGAAATGATTGGTGAAAGAAATTGAAATAAAGTAGTATAATGAATAAAATAATTAAAAAATGTAATAAAATAGATAAAGTGAAATGGTGAGAGATGATTTAATATTTTTTTATTTGTAGTTGAAGAAATGATTGTTAAGAGAATTGTAATAAATAATAAAATGATATAAAAACGAGTAGTGATACATCCACTACCATTTTCACCACAACATCTTACACAACACAATCAACACCGCACATTTTATTTAGACCCAACACAATAAATAGTTTATCACTTTAATCAATGGAGTTGAAGCAAGTAGTGACAAGTGCACTACACATTTATGTAGTGCACATACCATTTCCCTATAATAAAAAAACTCCAAAAAAAAAACTATAACCAAAACAAACAGGAGCTAAGTACCTCAACATCCTGTCAAAAATACACCGTTGATATACAATTGACGACGGTGAACTCCCTCAATAGTGAATGACAATAGTGAACTCCCAAGTTCAATACATAATTGAATGGATTGTCGGTGAGTTAATAAAGTTACAAATAGCCTTCTTAATGCATGAAGCATTTGAAAGAGAAAAGCTTCATTTAAACATTCTGAGATGCTTTGATCGGTAACTAATAAACCTCTTTTTTTTTGCAGCTTCACTGGTGTATTTATTATTGTTAACCTACAGTAAATCTTCAAATGATGTTGGTCCTCTAACATGATTAAGTGGCAATATGAGACAATACATTTCTCCTTCCAATGGACTTGCACCATTTACATGGCCAAACAAGCTTTTTGTTTCCTCCCTACCCAATATTCTTGTGTGTTCTTCCATACAAAAAAAATCTGGAATTTCACAGTACAAAAGTTTTTTGGCCTTTTGATTTGATCGACAAAGGGTGAAAAACTCCGTTAGCATTGTTTTCGAAGCAAATCTATTATGAATGAGAGCTTCAAGATTTTAATTCTTCCAATAGGAAACACAATCTTTTTCCAGGTAGATGAAGTTGGAGACAAATAACCAGTGGTTGCGTGTCATTCAAAGGAAACTCAAATCTTCTCTATATTGCCTCTGGAGCAGATACTCATCTTGCATTTTGAAACTGATTTATTTCATCAATGATGTGATTGTCTTCTTCAGGGGAAATGTATATTGCAATACGATCATAACCTTTGTAGATGTAGACCTCTTTCTTTCGTCATCTTCAAATTGAAACGCCATTGAATCCATGATGGGCTATCCACAAAAGTCCCAACACCCACATCTTGAATCAGATCTTCCTAGAATCTACACACATGCCGCGGCCACAGCGAATATCGGCCGTGAATAGTCTTCATCTCGAAATCCGTGCACTGGACTCTTAACATCTTAGAAACTATACCAACTCCCCTCAGAAAAAAAAAACAACAAAAAGAAGAAAATGAAACAATACTAACTAATTCTATTACACCAAATTTTACCTCGCACAGTTTAGTCCTTCTATATTTTTAACTTGCAGTCACCAGTCACGTATTTACTCGTTGTGCATATAACTCTACTTTAAAGGGCGGCGACTGATAAGCTTAAACGAAAGTCATAAATGATCCGGTCAATTGTTTAGACAGTCGTTCTCGCTTGGTCTAGCTAAAAGAGCTAACCCAAGTTAATAAGACATTTATGTCTCACACCTATAAGATGGTAATGTGCTTCCTCCACAACCAATATGGGATATCACAGCTCATTACAGACCAAACTTCCAAGAGAAATTTTCAGCACAAACATTTTTTCAACATGAAGTCTCAAACCCATATCATAGATGGAATCTCTGACAAAGATTAAAGATGTCTAGGGTTGTAAACGAGCCGAATAATACCGAACCCTCGACAGGGTTCGGCTCGGCTCAAAATTTGGTCCTCAGGCTCGGCTTCGCTCGACCGAACTCGATTTTTTCGGGGTTCGCTCGGGCTCAAGTTTTAAAAAAATTTTATTCGGCTCGGTTCGGTCCGAACGAGCCGAACGGTCCGAACAGGTTCGATTGATGCTGGTCGAAGACTCGGAGGAGTGGAGCCGTGGAGGGGAAGGAAGCCGGCCGGAGAAGGAGGGCTGTGAGCCTGTGATTGATGCTGGACGGTCGGAGAAGTGGGAGAACAAAAGAGGCTGAGAAGAAGATGAAATTTCAATTAAATTATATCAAAAGAACGAGGAGAAGGAGGAGAAGACAATCGAGCAAAAAAGTTTGTCTCTTGGCCGGAGAAAGGTGAGTCCGCCACCATGGATATGGGCTGGGCGACGAGAGTGAAGAACGAGAACGACGGCTGTTGAAGTTGAAGAATGACTGAATGAATGAATTAGTCAATTAGGTATAGTCCCGTTTCCCTCCTTTTCAATTTCAGTATAATTATATAAAGGATAAACCAAAATAATAAATATAAAAATTATAAATTATTTATAAAAATAAACCAAAGTATTAGATATTTATAAATTATTATAAACCAAAGTATTAATATAATATTTTAATCGAGCCGAACCTGTTCGATACTGTTCGGCTCGTCGGCCGAATATCTGATTTTTAAGGCTCGGTTTGGGTTCGTAAAATCGGACCGGATCACGAATCGAGCTTTTTCGGACCGAATATACCGAACCGTATCGAATACTTACGTTCATTTACAGCCCTAAAGATGTCTAATAAGAGTCTGGAGGGGTTACAATTCTGCACTTACAATATGGCCAACAGGATCTTTGCAAGATCAGAACATTTCCTATGTGGAAATCACACACAGCTTCATATGAGCATCATTTCCATATATATGACTGAAGCATATAATAAATCCACAGCTTCCATTCAATTAACATTCCGATCTTGATGGCTTTCTTGCATAACAAAATCAACTTTTCATCTGAGTAATGCTACTGCCACAATACTCAGCCACATCAACGAATGACACGATCTACTTTTGCTTTCTTGATTTTAACGGGTCCATCATAATCAATGAATTCTATATTATGGTCAAAATTACAAAGAAAAATAGTTTGTACCCTTTCAACATTGATGTCATTTGGCACCAAACGCAGTTACTTTTTGCCAGTAGCATTTGACACCAAATCCTTAAGAAACTTGGCAGATTTAGTAATTGGGGAGTTGATTGCCATCAGATTATACAAAACAGTCTCAACCTCAGTGATGGATGGCCGTGCTTTGAAGCTAGAAACCAGTTTCAAATCTCCATTTTCTTCAACAAACACATTCCATTTCTCACCACTTAAAATCCCATCTCT
The DNA here is from genome assembly GCA_026214975.1 of Gentiana macrophylla. Classification (NCBI taxonomy): domain Eukaryota; kingdom Viridiplantae; phylum Streptophyta; class Magnoliopsida; order Gentianales; family Gentianaceae; genus Gentiana; species Gentiana macrophylla. Next base: position 76,088,794 of record CM047814.1, read on the forward strand.
CACACACTTAAAGATCATACCTTTTCTCTTACTTAATATCCCTCTGACCTCCAATCCCATAAACGAGTACACCACTTCAAATGAACCCACAAACCCACTCAACTCACCAAACTCAGTCTCCTCCTCAAAAGCCCACTTAGGATTGAAAATCACCACTGGCTTTGGATACACAGTATCCGTAATTAACTTCATGACCTCCAATTCCGAAGCTGCTGGCGCCATAAATACAGCCAAATCCACAGAACTCAGAATCCTGGAATCCAGATTGGAAATCGAATTGAAATCAACATTTTCAACAGCATTATCCGACTGGGATTCAAAGGCCTTTGTGGCAGCTATACTTAAGTTCTCGTCAGGCCAAAAAATGAGAATTTTAATCGAAGGCCCCTTTTTTCTAATGGGCATTTTTCCAAACACGTCTGCAGCAAGTTGGGTGAGTGTAGAAGTCGAGTCGTCAACAACTGGGATCTCAACTCTCAATCTGGGTTGCTTGGATTTCTTGAGTTTTCCAGAAAGCTTGGGGTTGTTGAGAGGCTTTTCTAAGGTGGAAGAAAGAGAAACCTTGGCTTGAAGAATGGCTTCTTCTTTGGAGTTAGGAGGGGTGGGAGAAGAAATGGAACAATGGAGAGACAAAGAAGAGGTTCTTGCTCTGAATTGGGGTTCTGAAAGAGAGGTAAACTGTAGATTGTGATGCTGCTGTTGTTGTTGGGTACAGAAGATGAAACAAGCTTCGAATTGTCTGCAATTGGTGGTTTGAATTGGGATCCTAATGCTTTGCAAATGCATCTTGGACAGAAGCAGCGAAGCCATTTTTCAAATTCCGAAGAAAAATGAAATAATTTGAGCGAATGAAAAGGAGAAGGCTGTGGATAAGAAGTCTTACTCGGCCTCGTAAAAAAGTCTTACATGTATTATACTTTTTTTTTTTCTGGGACATGTATTTTGTACTTTAATTTCAGAAATTGTGAAGAAATACAGGGGAAATGTTCTCAATTCTCAAAGAACACAATATAATAATGATACGGGCATAACCGTTTGAAAAGAAAAAAAAATGGTATAATAAAATTATTGTCATTGTTATTAGCACCACAGTCAATCTACTTTTGGGACACAACAATAAAATGCAACCTCTCCAGATCGAATTCATGTACAAAACTCGACCCTGGAGAGATCTGCAAAGTCGAATTTTTTTCAAAATATTGTATGTTGTTGGGATTGATCGATCGACAAGCAGCATTCACTGACGCGCTTCTAAAACACCAAGGACGAAAGATTTCATCAGAGAAGAGACTCACATTACCTGGTGTCTATAACCCAGACCAAGCAAAGTATCAGTGCAAAAAAACATCACTGACTAAGATCTCTAGCAAAATGAGTCATCCATCCTATGAGTAATGCTATTACTATTTCTGTTTACATGTTTAAACGAACGAGTATCAAAAAAAGGCCAGAGACACTTTCTTCAATGTGCGAAAAATGAGGTTTCTGATGAGATGGCGTTCCACCAGACAAAAAGAGAACCACTCCAAAACAAGACTCAGAAGGTCCCAAGAAAAGCCAACAATTTTCCATACTTCTTGCAATCTAGGACATCTAGTAAAAGATGGTCAATAGATTCTTTATCAAGATCACAAATGGGACAAAACCAGATTCCTTATTGATTCATCTAGAGAAGATTTTCCCTGGCCAACAGGTAAACAAATTTTGAGACATCTCCATACAAAGTCCTTGATTTTAGTTGGTAAAAAGAGAGCCCAAATTCAGAGCACATAAGGCAATGAGAAAGAGGAAGAAACAGAAGGAAATTTTTTGGGTGCGCTTAGCACCCCTGGAGCCGGAAGTAAACACTGGGTGCCAATAGAACCTACCTATATCTTTTTTACAACAATGTTACAAACAAGAAGACTTGGTGGACACTATAAGCTGAAGTTAACAAACAAGCCTATTACAGGTTCAAAAAGAAAGAATTTCAACAGCAAAGTATAAGATTATACCCCCTCTATGGTATATTACAGATTGCTAGTGTTTTCCATGACCATTACTGTCATTTCAATGGCTATTATAGTCAGTCCTACTAATTACCTAAACACTGATTGCTATTCAGAAAATCAGAGCATCCTGTTTGTTGCTCGGTTGCTTTCGAGACACTATAACGTGAAAAAGATGAAGCAACAGATAAAAGAGCAGAAACGAACTTAAGATACGTTGAACATCAACTATAATACATGCACAGCTACTTCCCCCGACTTAAGCACATAATGAGCACACGAATTTATTTAATGCAACTTTCGCATCAACTTCACTTGAGATGGATCACAGATAGCATAAACTCAAGATCTATTTGCACATGAACTCAAAGATGAAGCAAGGAAAACTCACTGTATTTTCGAGCCAGGTTTGATCCCTAAATAAAGAAAGTTTTAATGACCTTGAAAACACAGAAATGATCCCCCTTTTTCATTCATACGCCATATTTGACCATTGAAAAATGCAACGTACATGCTCAATCTTCTTAAGGAAATAATACTGTTATTTAGTGTAGGTGAAGGAAGTAATACTTGATTACTAGTTAGTTCCTACTTCCTATTCAAGCCAGTAGCTACCCACAATCCCCCCCAAAAAACGGAAGAAAAACCCAATAAATGCTTAAGTCCCTGATTCATCACAGGGCATTTTCGATTACTGTAGAGACCTTTTACAAAATCACACTGCTCAACTTACAAAACCATCAGCAGCAAGGAAAACGAGAGACAACAACGTTGACGGGAGAAACACATGAGTTTCCCGGAATTGACACATTCAAGGCCTTGGTGAAAAATACTGAGATTCACCCGATGGTTGCAAGGAAGCACGCCCAAAGAGTACTACTATGTCCATAACAGCAGCAAGTACCAGAGATCAAGCACAACCACATTTCACTGTCAGGAAAGAATTAATCAAAACAATGAAAGAATCAATCAAAAGTTCAAAACCATGTAGCTTGTTCAAATGCTCACTCACTTTCAAAACTATGTATGTCTTATATATCTATATTCAACCACATGGTATAGCGACACATACTTGTACAGACTACAGATCAGACATACTTCAATACTACATGTATGATATAAAACAGAGGCAGCCTTTTCTTTTACTCATGCCCACTGCCACTAAGATGTGGAGGCGGTGGAGAACTGAAGTTTGACACCAACCACCTAATAAGCATTACAAGTTTATGATCTGAAAGAGAGGGACTTGTCAAGAACATAGACTGACTGAATAATGCATATCATCGCGTATAAAAGATTTTATTCAGAAAACTTCTGGATGAAAACATAGGATGCAGCATCATACCATACAAATTGTGCTAGGAGAAATCAAAGAGAGGATATTCCACGTCCCACCACGATTGTAAAACAATTAATTAATGTGCTAAGAAGAAAAAATGAAGCCAGAATAAGTAAAAATGGGTTCTTTTGCACAGCTTTATTAGGCTGAAGCCAGAAAGCATTGCACTTTTGCACATCACACAACAATAGTTCATCAACCTAATTGCTCAGAACAATAAAAGAAGCCACCGGCAACAAAAAAACAATAAAAGAAGCCACCAGCAACAATAAAAAGATGGTGGTTCAGGTGGATTGACCTACCGGGTATTAGTGGGCAAAGGAGACACCGGTCCGTAATCCTCCCACTGCAATGAACGGCAGGTTTTCGATGCTCTGTGAAGCCAGCCTGACGCAGAACCCCGCACTCTAGAGGCGGCGCCGCCCAAGCCTTCGCCCGAACAACACCACCCGACTCCATGCTTGGAACGGGCAGACCAGAAGACGCCGCCTTTTCCCTACCCGATATAGATTGAACCACTGTTCCACCACCTTAATGCCCCGCTTGGTCACAAACTGAAGCAACTCAGTTCGGCGATGGAGAATGGTGTTCAACGTGCTTGTTTAGTTGTCTTCAACTTCGCTAATTATCGATGTGGGAATAATTAAGGGCCTTTCTATGGATCATTAGTGGATAATTACTATTGTACTTTTTCTGACATGGGACTTGTCTGTATCATTTACTCCCGTTTCAAAACTTTCGCATTTTTAATTTATGATGAATTTTGTTGATGTTTTGATATATTTATATTGAAAGCCTTTATTTGTTTCACAAACTTTTTTTTTTTTTTTTTTTGAATCACATTAACATTTTATTGATATGTCATATCTGTCGTACATTATACTGAATCAACCATTTAAAAATTAGTTTTTGAATTTAACAAATGGTTTTTTTCTAAACATAAAGTACATTTGTTTAATACAAAAAACGAATTTCAATACATCATACCGAATTAGTATTTTGAAAGTCGGTTATGTATCTAAAGTCGACTTTTTTTAAGAATGATTCTCACAATACACTTATGGGAAGTCGGATTTAGTTTCAGAATCGACTTTCCAAATACATTTTAAGAATGATTCTCACTAGCAACACTTTTATTCATGGAAGTCACGATTTACATCCTCCCACAACGCAGTGGGTGCAGGGGGTGGGGCGCTGAGGTGGGCGATTCCACCTTTTGGTACAAAGAATGATTCTCACTAAGAATGATTCTCACTAACAGTTGGGTCTTTGTGTTTTGGGAAATATGCTATGGCGCTTGGTATTGGAGAAAGAAGGTTGTACACGACCCTTATCTGATGAGGCCTCCCGCCCAAGTGGCAGTACAAAAGGCGAGCATTCACTAAGACATAAATTTACCAGATTCAAACGAATCAAATACTATATAATCGACTAACAACTACTCTTCAACATTTCAACACAACACGAGATCCTTAGCTCTTCTGACAGCTTGTGCAATGAACACTTGGGCGGGAGGCCTCATCAGATAAGGGTCGTGTACAACCTTCTTTCTCCAATACCAAACGCCATAGCATATTTCCCAAAACACAAAGACCCAACTGTTAGTTTTCCTGAGGTTATCCATTATCCAGTCATGTGGGGATGAGTGCGAAAAGAATCTTTCCTGCTCTTCAGCCGGTATGATACTACGCCAAACAGAATATAGCCAATCACAATCACGCAAAGCGTGGAGCCCTGTTTGCATAGTCTGCTTTCCGGAGAAGGGGCGACATGTCGATAAAAGAGGAAATTTCCCACCATTAGACTATTATGACATACCTGCCAAAGGAGAAAATTATATCGGGTGGGACCTTTTAGGTGCCATATCAAATTCCATTGATTTGGTAGTCTAGTATCTGATGATGCAGAAATCATCACGGTGGTGCAGCGGTGGATGTTTAGTGGATATCTGGCTTATCTGTTGGTGATTTTAGTGCAGGCTGGCCGAAGGTTTGCGGCGGCGATAGGGGGAGAGGGAGAGTGTATTTTAGCAGAGTTTTAGCTTGCTTCTTCTATACCAAAAGTCCCTCATTTAGGTTACACAAGACCTCTTTTTATAGGAGGATTAACTTAGCAGCCAAGTTAATGACTGGCGGTGCTAAGCTGCTTAGTCACTAACTCTTACTTATAAGCTAAGTAATCATTAAAATATCTAAGTTGCAAGTGGATAGAATATCAAGGCGGCGATCCCTTGTAGCCGCATGGGTCGCCGGTCCTGTCTGCCTACCCCCAGCTCCTTGCTTCCTCCCATGTCTTGCGTGGCCCTTTGAGGGCCGTTAGCCCAAGGTCGTGATCTCAGCGGCCTTGACCAGGTAAATCTTGGCGTCGCCGATGATGTAGCCGTGGACCCTTACTCTTGATGAGGCTATTTCCGGGACTATGCGGTGGCGACATTATTTATATCATCAATGCCCCCTACCAGGTCTTGATCATTTTTATAAAATGTCGGCGGGAGTAGTAAGTACTGAGACAATATTGCTGCGGCCTTGTCGTTTGATGCGACTTGTTCACTAAGGACCGTGCTTTCAAAGCACGCGCCTTGAAGCAACTCTGGGCACGTTTCGCGACTCGTCGTCGATGCGACTTGTTCAATAAGGACCGTGCTTTCAAAGCACGCGCCTTCGAAGCAACTCTGGGCTGCTCGCGACTCGTCGCCGCTCAGGGTCTGAGGCGATTCAATAGTCGATCGTACGACGTTGGCCCCTGGATAAGCGCAACCGTGGGTAGTGACACCGCAGTAATCGCCGAGCCAACACGTGGATACCAGTTAGCCCTCATAATGATTGCGGTTTTGAATTTTGGAATTCGAATCGACCCATGTGAACCTCAACCGTTGGGTGGAACAACTCCCACCGCATGATCAAAACTCGATTTGCTATATAAGGTGGCCTCCTCACACACCCTTCACTTTTCACTCCTCTAATTCTCCAAAGTTTCTTGTCAAGCTCTCTCCTCTTTCTGGGAGTAGCGAAGGGTTTCTTGCGAAGGGTAGCGGTGAGGCTTCGGTAGTGGTTGAAGCGAATTTGAAGTTTCCGGCCAGCTTTGAAGATTCCGGCGTGCTCCTAAGGCTGTTTCTCTCCATTTTCTTCGCATAAACAGGTAAATTCCTTCCCTCTTACCCCCTTTTCCTCCACTTTTGTCTGGTTTTTTTTCTTCTTTTTTTTGAACTTTTTCGTGGTATTTGATCCCCTGTTTGGGCAATGTATTTGGATGTAATATGTTTTTGAGAAAAGTTCAAGGTTTTTGGGTTGGTGCCCTTATTGTGGGGGTGGTTCTTTCTGGAAAAAGGGCAGAGGGGGATAACTGGGTGGTTTTGGCCTAGAAATTCTCATTTCTCTTCGTTTTTGCCTTTGGAGTTTGTATTTCCCTTTCTGGCAATTTGCTTTCCATTTCTCCTGTAAAAACGGAGGGGAGGGCGTCGAGATGGGTGCGATTACCTTCCTGGTTTAATTCTTATTATCCCAGGTCTGAAAGCTCCACCTTTTCCTCTTGTTTTTGCAGGATGTCCGACGGTGAGCAATCCTTAAGAGGCGACTCCGATGAAGAGCGGAAGGCCTTCGATTATGCCCAGGATGAAGAGGGCGACTATTCCTCTAGTCCTGAAATGTCCGTCGGGGAGACCGCAGCTCGAGTAGTCGGCGATCCCTTTGACTTAGATTCTCTGTTCCCCGATCCCGCTCCGCAACGTAAGAAGAGCCGCAAGGAAATGGCGCGGGCCCAAGGGGCAAGCACTAGCGGAGCCGGCGAAAGAGGGATTTCTGATGTGGAAGAATAGACCGCTAATCCCAGTCCCAGTGGCGCCGCTGATCATGACGAGGCTTATCGGGAGGATGCCGCCTTTCACGAGCTGATGGGCTCTAGTGAGGATGAAAACGCCCCCTTACCTCGCCAGATCATTTGGGAGCTTCCCAAAAAACCAAAGAGGAAGAGGGAACCCAAAACAAGCGTGGGGAGGCATTTGCCAAGACTAAGAAACATGCGCCCAATAATCCCAAGCGTTAAGGAATTTGCGATCCAAGCTGAGTATGAGAAGGATTTAGAGAAAAAGTGGGCGAAGCTTCGTGACAGTGGCGATCTTAACCGGTCAATCCGTCGTCGATTTAATATTGACACAAGTGTGTACCGGTTTTCCCTGCTCGATTATGAGAAGGAGGAAGACAAGTTTAAACCTGGGGAACGCGAGGATTACGTCTGTGCTCGCCGGTCAGATGACACCTTAATCTTACATTTTGACCATTTTTATGCGGGGCTCCGACCTCCCTTCGACCCTTTCTTTACTAGGATTTGCGAGCTTATGGGGGCCCTGCCCTCTGATTTTGCCATTGGATCCATTATTCAGATTATGGCATTCATTGTGATGTGCCGAACAATGAAGATAGAGCCTTCCCTGACTTTGCTGGGCCAATTCTACGGGTTCTGTGGGACGGGCATCCCAGGACAAATATCTTTGAGGACCAAAACGCCTCGCCTGTTGTTCTTGCTGCCAAATAAGATTCATAGATGGCATGAGCGAATCCTTAAGGTGGAATCCAAGGTCGGCTGGCCTTTTCCTAGGGCCGCGAGGCGCAAGATTAAATCCACCCTGTCGATCGGCGAGCCTTTAGTTACGGAGCAGCGCTTGGTGAAAGGGCTCATGACACTTATACAATCTGATGGAATCGAAGCTTCCTTGAGGAATGTCGCTTGGGTTGATTTTCTTGACTTGGCCCTTCAATTTGGGCGCAAGGCCGGCATCGTGGGTCCGGGTGAAATGGTACCGTTAGTTGTTGTGGCTCCTGAGGAGAGCGATCCTGATTGGGTAGGGGATTGCCATATAGGCCAATGCTTTCCGTCTGAGTGTCTCGTATGTGGAGGCGACCCGGAAAGAAGACCGCCTTGTAAATTTTCTTGCATTTATCTGCTCTTTTCATAAGTTGCTTTTTCTTTCATGTGTGGCCTTTTTCCTTTGGATCTGTTTTTTAACGAACCCGTTTTGCAGGTATGGACGCAACTGAACGTAGAGCTCAAAAGCAGAGGCTCGCTGAGAAGCAAGCCAAGACCCGACAGGTGACCTTGAAACAAATTCTGGGGAGAGTACCCCGCACAGTGGACGCTACTGTTAATGATGAGACATTTGATCCGACTCGGGTCGTAGCAACGTCCACGGGTGCGGGCTCGAGCCAGACTGCAGGCCAAAAAAGAGCACAAGCTGAGGAGACCGTGAAAGAGACCCAGGGCCAAAAGCGATCCCGGGCCGAGAAAGCCAAGACGGCTGGCGGCGCTGATAAAGGATCTGATCGCACGGAAAAGCGGGCTGCTGACAAGGGCTCTGTGCGGCCTAAGTCTATTGTTGAGGAGGTCCCCGAGGAAGTGGAGCCGCTGCCGTCTGGGATACTGCCCCGCGGTTACAAAGGGAAAAAGGCTGTGTGGCTGGACCCCAATTTTACTCAAAGCCTTGATATGAACAAAGCGAGCCAGATAAGAGAGGCCATTGCTGATGTTATCCCCTTGGGTCGCCTGGCATGGGACTCGCCGCATGGGGTTCAACTAGAGATCGGGAGGGGCATTACATCTCGCGTCGTGATTCAAGATGATGCCCCGGCCGGTGATGAGGTCGCCGAACTCAAAGATCTCTCAGCGATTTGGAAATCGCCTCAATGGTAAGCTTTTGTTTATGTTGTATTTTTTCCTTTCTTATTTTGCGTTTTCGCTGGGCTTATAATCCTCTCTTTTTAGCTCGGGACCCGCATAAACAAGGCGATCGAGGCCGCTGAGACACGCAAAGCTGAACTAAAGAAAGTGACGGCGGCACTTGGGGCCTCGGAGAAAGCCAGGATCAGCTCTGAAAACAAAAATGCGGCGGCGCTCGCTGAGGTCGATCGGATGAAAAAAGCTATGGCGGAGAGCGCCAAACTGGATGTGGAGCTGAAGAAGAAAGTGGTGGCCTTGGAGGAAGAAACCCGTCTATCTGTGGAAGGGTTAGCGGCCGCACGTGAGGAGAATGCCGCTTTGAAGGGGCAACTTGCTGATGCTAACGAGGCCGCTGCGGAGATAGCTGGTTTGAAGGAAGAGACTTGCTGTCGCCGCAAATAAAGCGATCGAGGAGGCGAGCTCGGGCGGTGTGGAAGCCTTCAAGCGTCTCGAGGAATTCTTCGACTATCGGAGGCGAGCTTTGATCAAGGTTTCAACCATCTCGCCCGCCATTGTCTCGGGCTTATCATGGCCGGGAGAGCATTACCTTTGAGGAAATGCTCCGATGGGTAAACATGTCCCAGCGGTCTCCCGACCTGCTAGCCATCCACCCGGACATCCCTTACGCCGCAGATCACATCGTCGCCATCCAAACTAATCAGATAGAGCGCGGTGACCCGATATGGGACCCTCCCCCAGTCAATCCTGTCAACTTTGCAATCTTGAAGAAACCTCCTACGAACGATCAACCCGGCGATGAGTGCATTGACACTCCCCCCGGCTCTGTTTAATTGATTTTGGTTTCTGTTTCAAAACAATTTATAATTCTGCGGCTCTGTAATAATGACTTTGTTTCCTTTATACTATTTGGCATCCTCCTTTGATGATTGTAATAGCTTAGCTTATCTTTTCATTTTCCGTATTGACGTTATGGCTGTGTTTGGCCTGTTGGATTTGGTCTGTGGCCGTCTGTGGCCGTTCGTGGCCTCCACTTATATATTGTACTTGTTTCCTTGGTTTTTCTTTGATTTGATTTCCGCATCTTGTATCATGTGTATGCCCCCTTTATTTTGGCGAGGTTTGTTGAGCTCGCGGAAATAATTAAGGCTGACTGATGATCGAATGATTCCTGCTGTGTTTTAAAATTTTCCCATCCCCCTTTGTTTCGGTCGAGGCGCATGGAGACTGGAGCGAAACAACTTGTCGTCGCAATTCCAGATAGCTCCTGGTCTTTACGGTCTTGTTGTAAATGGAAATAGATTTTGCGAAGCCGTGCTCCTGCGGCCCCCTTGCTGAAGTCGAGTTGTATCTTACTTTGAAGTTTGAAAATTTCTGTACGCGGCCCCATAAGTTTGAGGCGAAGTAATTCGCCTGAAGCTTGTGATCTGAACCGACTGGACTAAACCTTTCTCGACTGTTGCGCCTGCCGGGAATCCAGGGATCTGAACTGATTTGACGGCTCACTTGTAACGCATGCGTGTTCAAAACGGCCTAAAAGCTCGGGCTAGTAAATGTGCATGAATGTAGCCTAGAATCTTGGCGCGATACCGCCAGTATTATTAAATCGCCTTTGAATTTCAAATTTCAGATAAACCGTTGTTATTGCGCCCGGCCGTGGGATCTAAATGATCGTGGGCGTGCCTTTTGTTAATCGCTATAAAAGGAGGGGCAAGCCTAACCTTACTTTCATTCCTCTTTCATTCTTTTGTGTAAATCTTTGGCGTTGGAGCTATGTCCTTTTCCTCTTGGGATGGTAGGGTGCGAGTGTGGAAAGCCCAGCCAATGCGAGATGTATCCCCCTTTTTCTTCATCGCCTCCCTGTTGCCAAAGATAATTTTGGCGCTTATTTTGAATGGTCGAGCCCTTGAGGAGAGGGGCTTAAATCAGAGCAAGGTTGAGGGTGATGGTTCTCTGCTGCGGGTGCGTTTCTCTGGGTGGGCAGATTTCGTCATGCCACCCTCATCGATACCTCCCAATCTTACAATGGCGAGGGAGTTCTATTCCATTTTATCTGAAGCCGCACCTGAAGGGACTGTTAGCTGTATTACCCTTCGTGGCGTCGCGGTTGCTTTTACCGCGGAAGCTATCAATGGTGCCCTGGGTATACCTGCTATCGACCCCTCGTCCCATTATGAGGTCGCTTAGGGCCTTGGCGATGAGTCGAATAAGCAAGCACGCCTGCGTCGGGCCATCCGCGAGCTTTTTCCAGATTCTGAACGGCCCCGTGTATTGGGACCCTCATCTGATTTGTCTCGCAGCAATCGTGAGTGGAAAAAATTCATTAACTCGCGCGCCCTTCCTACCATGGACCGCGAGGCTGTTCGTGAAGAAGAAGCTCTCCTTTTACACGCCATTCGCGATCACCAGGTTGACATTGATTGGGGGATCCTGATTCACCGTGAGGCGATTAGCTTTGCGGTCTCTATGGAACGTAATCGCCGCCTCCCTTTCGCTTCAATGATAACCAAGCTATGTAGTTTAGCTGGAGTGCCAAGGCACTCACTGGATCGTACTAGATACACCCATTAGGCCCTTTTTTTTTTGGTTATGTGGCCCCCTTGTTTTTGGCTAGATCGAAGGGCGTTGTAGGCCACAGGTTTGCTAGGAACAATTGTACTCCCTCTTTATGAATAAAGATGCTCTTTTATTTTGATTTCATCCTATGCGCTCGCTTCAGTATGTAGAAGATGCATGCTTTACATATGATATTTTTCAGATTATCTGCATGCCAAGGTCGGTTGTATTCGCGACCTTGATTATCACTTAGCACGTAAGTTCCTTTTTTGACTACTCGAGCGATCCTTACTGGGCCCTCCCAATTTTCCGATAATTTTCCTTTCTTGGCCTCGTGGCCGGTTGATGGACCTTTTCTAGGCTATACAGATCCTAACCGGCAGTGTACCGGGTCAAATTGTAGTGCTAGTGTGGTGAGTCAGGTCGTATTCCTCAAGGAAAACATGGTAATTCTTTTAAGTGGGGTTAAACACCAAGAAGTTTATTATTAACTCGATCTAAGTCGCAGTTTATAACATTTTCCTCGGGTTAGATAGTTAGATCGATTAGATGTTAGAGTAAATAAGTAAATAAAATTAAACTATACTAATATAATATATATAAATATATAAATATATATAGATGTACATAGATTGTAAAATATATATATATATAAATATATAGGTACCAAAATATAATATATAAACCAAACTAGCCAAAGTATATGTAATCAATTTACTCGATCTTTTCAATTAACTAAATGTGTTCGATCTTCCTTTTAGGTCCAATTGAGTAAATGAAACGGTGTACTCCTAAACTAGACAACTCCTCCTCACACGAAGCGTATGAAATTGTCATATGTCCATTGTCATCACCCAAGGTCCACAATCATTACGGTTTTTTCGAATGTGTCCCGAAAGTACGATTCTACCTTTGGATAAAAGGAGTCACTCCGCTCGTTAAACGGTCAATTTTATTTAAAAGGCTCCGGTTGTCAAAGCCGGACGATTCAACTTTCCGGTTTAAGTTTCAATTAAAGCGATGATTTAACATTATTACGATCTCGAGTACAAATTATAATAAGATTCATTTCTCCCAAAACAAATCTACCCCTCGGTAGAAATAGATTCCGTTGTCACGTTATTCACACGGCCAATTTTACCCTCCGGTTTTTCTATTAACGAGTTCATAACCTAACTACGAGGCGCCAATTCATAATTAGATTATGAATTCCTCGATCGATTAAATACGCCAATACGAATACGATCAAAATAGAAAAAGATTTAATTAACTCAATTTTAATCATTTTAACTTAACAACATTTCTTTAACTAAAAGATCGAATTAAAACGATTACATAATCTTTGGCTAGTTATTAGATCTAGCCTAATAACATTATAAAAGATAAAAAGATGAAAATAATAAAGAAAAACATAAACATAAATACTATAGAAAATTACCCGACATAAATCGCCGACTCGTAAATCGCTTTTTTTTTCCGGCATTACAACGACTTCAAGAACACCGATCTTCCGGAATTTCCGAGCATTACTACCGCATTAATACTATATGAATTTATTTCGCATAAGGCCGATTTACAAACTACAAAATAAAAAAGGAGAAAGAGATATATATATATAGTATATGGTATATATATATATATTTTAGGTACAAATGATCCGTCTCAGCACTCGAGGCTCCTATTTATAAGCAATTGATCCTTCCCGGATCGGTCCGATTGGTGCCGGATCGATCCGAATCCATCATTGCAAATGATCACAGAACATGCAAGACATGATCGACGGTTATATATAATTATATATAATTATATATTAAACTTCTAAAATTGTGAATTTGAGTTGTAGATCTCTAAAAATCGTGATTTAAACGTCATTAGAAATCTCTCGAAAACTCTACAACTTTCATCAAAGACTCTTCTTCGTAAAACGCCATTTTGATGAGCCATTTGTATTACGAGTCTTTTTTCGCATTTTCCAAAGAAGATTTAATCAAGTAGCCACTTGACCACCGCTTGGGTTGTAGACCTCCAATTTTCATGATTCAAATTGCATCGGAAAGCTTGTACAAAGATCTTCAACTTTTACGAAGAACACTTTTTCTCGAAAACGTCGCTTTGACGAGCCATTCCCAATACGTGTCGCTTTCGGGATTGACCACTTGATCTAGTGACGTTTCATATCTTGAGTTCTAGAAGTCCAATTGACGTGATTCAAAGTGCATCGGAACATTTATATGAAGATCTACGACTTTCATTAAGGCCACTTCTTCAGAAAATTCCGCTTTGAAGGGCCATTCCCATCGATACGGGATTTTTATTTAAGAAACGATTAACCCTTTGATCATTTGACTTAGTGACGCTTTATAACTTTCTTCCAACGACTCAAATTGACTTCAAAAAGTGTCGATACTGGATTTCAGTTCATCTTAGGATTCGCAAAGAAACAAATGTAAAATACCCGCGTAAAGCAGACACTTTACACTCCGGTCACTAAAACCGTACAAAACTAACAAAACTTATAAAAATACGATAATTTATATAATAACTACCACTTACATATTTAGATAAAACTTAGTATTTATGACTTGATTTGATATAATAATGTTCAAAATGGTATCGTAAATGGGGCTAAATATCATAAAACGATCATAAATTTATCTCTCATCACAACCCCCTACTTAGCTTTTGGTCGTCCTCGATCAAAACAAGCGATAAAACAAAATGAATAAGAGATAAATTCATGAAGATAGAAGATATAAGAGACAAACCAGATGTTGCAACCAGATAGAATTACAAACAAAGCGTTAACCTCAATATAAATGTATAACAGAGTGTGTGTGTGACAAGCCTTTTCAATTTCCACTATCCTCTCTTGAATAATTCAAGCAAACTAACAAATATCCATTCAGACAGTCCTAATGACTTTCCTAGGTATAGTAGTAACAGTTCCACACAAAGTTCTCCCGTGTACTTATTAGGATAATCCCTAAAGCATATCATTCAGTTTATACTGGGGATAGTCAGAAGATAACTAAGTTTTCAACCATGCTCTGTTCTTATTATTTTTTTCATAGAATACTAACATATCCGAACTCATTGCCAAAATCGACTATCTTGCAAGCGTCATGAGGTGAGATCGAATACATTAATACCTATCTATTTTTTTTTTTTTTTTCATATGTGTAGCATATGCTCTCATTCCCAAAGAATAGGACGTTTCGTGATAACATCCTAATTTGGACTACTATCATCAGCAATCGGGAGCTTTTAAACCTCATAGTGATATAGGACGTTTCGTGATAACGCCCTACTGCACTCAAATCATTGGTAGCTACAACCAACATATAGATAGTTCATCTTTATTTTTATTTTTATTTTATTTTTATTTTTTTTCATAAACTTAACTTATATCCTCTCTATCACATTCAAACCTTCAGATATTCACAGTACACGTTCAAAAATTAGGTACTAAGTTACTGCTATTTCTCTAGAATAACCACTAGGATACTGAATGGATACAGTTTAAAATTTTCGCTTCAATATCAAAGGCTTACGTGAAGGAATTCATGTTACACAACTATATTTGGAATTACAATGCACTTACGGTTCACATTGGTTATACACATCCAAATTGATCATTATATCTTCAAATTCATGAAATATATACCTTATACAGTTTATTTTAATCAACTAAATAATGCTCGAAAAAGATCGAAATCTAAGGGATTTATTGATACAAAATAAACATTAATGCCATTGCTAGACCAACGACTCCACTCCCCACTTACGAACTTACATTGTCCTCAATGTAAAGTGAGTGTAAATAAGTTGTTGGGAAAGCAATGGTGCACTAAAACAAGTCAAAACAAATACTCGGATGATAAAAAAGGGTGGGTGGGTGGGTCAAAGTTATGACCGTTGTGTGTGCAAATGAAATAAAAGTGTGTGAGTGTGACAAGTGTAATGCAAAGGGTAGATAAACACACCACATAAACTTTTATTGATTTAAAACACACAATATTCCACAAGAGTTGAACTAATACATGTCACACATTATTTTTGAAATTTAAAACAGACTAGATCATGATATGAAATATGTGACAAGTATTAACTCGAGTCTTTTATACCCAGATCCTCAAGGGTTATTTCAAATTTTTCTAACAACCTAAGTCTAAGAAATGATGCATTTGAATTTTATCTTTGTTATCCATCGAGATTTTCGGATAACCACCTAATCGCTCCCGCTTAATGTCATTCAAACATTCATCCTAAGACTTGGTGAAACAAAATGAAAATCAATCCTAAATATTACCAAAGTATCATCCAAAGTATGAGTAATTATTATATTTAACATTTTTATGGTCGCCTCCCGGTAGCGCTTTTGGTTAACGTCGCTTGCTCGACCAAAATGATAATGATTAACTAATATAATATACTAAACAAAACGGGATACTTCTAACAATTACTCACAAAAGCACGTAACAATTAAGCACATAATCCACTAAAAATAAATGCTTAAGGAGTAAAAAGGAAGGATAGTACCCGTCATTGACTACATTTATAGTCTATAGCCGACTTTATCGTGCTTTAGTTTTCTAATGTATCGGTGGTGGGTCATCCTCACGCACCGCATCCTTCTTCAACTTGGTTTCCAACAGAGGTTAGACAATTTCCACCAATCCACACGATTCTTGAACTTTTCCTTTGATTTTCGAGCTTTTGGTTATGAGCCTTCATATTATTGCTAAAGTCATCTTCTTCAATTACTCGCGTGTTAGTACAATCCACAACAAGGGACACAAAGTGTCTACACAAGAACTAGATTCTAGTGTAATGCATGGATATTTCAATGAAATGTAAATGTTGAAGACAACGCTCTCATGATTAACTCCCAAACTAAACTCTCCCTTACAAACATCGATGAAAGGGATATTAATATTTAAGCACCGAAAAGTGTCGAGAAAACATGCATACTTCTCATCGTTAAACGAAGATGGTAAAGCTTCCTTGAATGATTGTGCCTTTTGAGGACATTGTGTGTCATCATTCAGTACCTTTTTCTTCAAAATATGCACTGGATATGGTGTTGTCCTATCTGGTTGAACCGAGATGAATTTGGATTGAGCCGGATAAGGTTTGGTTTGAATTGGCCCTTCCAAACTTGATTCATTCTCAACATGATCATTGGTCAAGGTCCTACTCATTCTTGGATTTTTCAATATTCTAGGAATCTTGACCCATTCCTCATTTTCAGGTTCAATATATCTGTTCTGTCTTAGGAAATCTTCAATAATGTCCTCTTCCTCTTTAGTGAATTCCGGTTTATTTTCCATATCCTTTTCAAATTTACCATCTAAATCATCCTCTACTTCATTAATTCTCATGTTTTCTAATCCATTACTTCCACAGATTCTTCTACTTCTAGTAATAACAAAGATTTACCTCTCCCGGTTTCTTTCGGTATTACTTGGCGCCTCTCTGAGAGGTTTACTGTTTTTACGTTCCTCTTCTCTACTCAAATGATATTCCAAATTCCGTAATGAAGCTTCTACAATTCTCATTCTGGTATCATGTCCACTTATAGATGTTTTCAACGTACTCATATCCTTAGTGACTGCACTCATAGAAGTCATCATGGTTTCCATATTTTGAGCTTGAGTTGACATCATACCCATCGATTTTCGATTAATTTCTCCCATTTATCAACTCTTCAAAGTTGAGTTGAACTTTGGGTGACTCGGTATGCTTTGAGTGGTATATTGTGGATACGATCTAGGTAATGATTGTAGATTCGATTCGAGGTATCTCCTTGATAAACTAGATTTGGATTCTTATATTGGATTGATACGGTGGTTGTCCTTGCTTACTGGGGTTTTGCATCAATGAAAAGTAGGGTGATCTCTTCTTATAGCATTAAACGAGTTTGAATATGCATTGTTCAAATTCTATGTTGTAAAAACTCACCTTTTCCCTTGAATATCCTTTTGGTTCTTCCATCCCTAATGACACATTATCATGATTTGAGTAGTCATTTGGTATGATATTTTCTCGAGTTTACATTTTTATGGCTAATAAGCCGTCAAATTTCCTACTCAAATTCTCCAAGTGTGCAAGAACTTCAGATTCGATGTACATTCTCCCGCAAAGGCTACTTTTCTTGTGCTAGAACCGGTTTCCCACATACGATTATTTTTGGAAATCTTTTCTATAGCATAAGTAAACTATTTGGGCTTCACTCATCATTAATCTAACCACCACATGCATGATCTACATCCGTGACGTGAGTCTTTCCTTAATTTACGACAGAAAAGTTGGATTTGCATATCTAAGGAATAACCATGATCGGGACAAGCTCTTAATAATTTTTTAAATCTTTCCCAAGCATTCCCAAGCATTTCTTCAGATCCTTGTTTAAAGTTGGCAATTTCGACTATTAATTCCAATTTTCTACCAGGAGTAAAATATTGCTTTAAGAACTCGGATTGAATCTCCTCCCAACTAGTCAATGAATGATGTGGAAGTGACAAAACCAATCTCGTGCTCTTCCTTTTAAAAAAAAGGAAACATAGACATCCTCGTTAATTCCCGATGAGCACCATGACTTTTGGTCAGATTACACAATTCTTCGAAAAGATAGAGGTGATGATGTGGATCCTCATCATCTTCTCCTAGAAATTGGGCTCTTGTGTCAATTAAACCAAAAAGATGAGATTTTATTTCGAAATTATTTGCTCCTTTATTGGGTAAACGAATTGGATTATTAATAACTGTACCTTCTACGGTCCGATCACATATAGGTCTCGGGTTAGTTGGGTTTCGATTATTACGATTATGCTTATTCCGATTCGATTATTTCTATTATTCGATTTTCGGTTATTAGGTTGAGGTAAATTCGATTAAGGTTTTGGCCATACCTCGAGCATGAGCAATCCCTTGTTCGTGTGTTTCACCAACGGTTTCGCCATTTTCAGTAACTCGATTTGACAATTCTTGTGGAATAGAAAATATCGAATAGAAAATAACACAAAATCGATAAAAAAACCACATTTTTTTTTCTCCTCGTAATTATCGAATCCACTCGATATTTACCGAGTAGTTTTTTTCGGTTTTTTTTCTCTCTCTCTCTGGTAATTACCGAAGCCACTCGGTATTTATCGAGTATTTTTATAAAAATTGATTTCTTACCAAATAGGTAGGTACCAATGAAAATAAAAATACAAATGAGATTGAGAAATGTATTGACTTATCCTCGGTTTATTATGACCACGTTTACTTTCTACTATCGAAAATAGAAAATAACTCGAATTTGGTAGAAGAAGAAAATTGGTAACTAAAAGAAGGTAGATACCAACGGAAAATAAAAATAGAAATGTGATAAGAAGAGTGTTGACTTATCCTCTAGAATTTTGAGCTAATACAAGTAGTAACCCTAGACACAAAGAAAGAAATTAGCGACGTTTTCCCCGGCAATGGCGCCAAAAAGTCGATGGACCTTTCTAGGCTATACTGGATCCTAACCGGCAAGCAGTACCGGGTCAAATTGTAGTGCTAGTGTGTGGTGAGTCAGTCGTATTCCTCAAGGAAAACATGGTAATTCTTTTAAGTGGGGTTAAACACCAAGAAGCTATTATTAACTCGATCTAAGTCGCAGTTTATAACATTTTCCTCGGGTTAGATAGTTAGATCGATTAGATGTTAGAGTAAACAATAAATAAAATTAAACTATACTAATATAATATATATAAATATATAAATATATATAGATGTACATAGATTGTAAATATATATATATATATATATATATATAGTACCAAAATATAATATATAAACCAAACTAGCCAAAGTATATGTAATCAATTTACTTGATCTTTTCAATTAACGAAATGTGTTCGATCTTCCTTTTTAGGTCCAATTGAGTAAATGAAACGGTGTACTCCTAAACTAGACAACTCCTCCTCACACGAGCGTATGAAATTGTCATATGTCCATTGTCATCACCCAAGGTCCACAATCAATCATTACGGTTTTTTCGAACAGGTCCCGAGTACGATTCTACCTTTGGATAAAAGGAGTCACTCCGCTCGTTAAACGGTCAATTTTATTTAAAAGGCTCCGTTGTCAAAGCCGGACGATTCAACTTTCCGGTTTAAGTTTCAATTAAACTGGATGATTTAACATTATTACGATCTCGAGTACAAATTATAATAAGATTCATTTCTCCCAAAACAAATCTACCCCCGGGTAGGAAATAGGATTCCGTTGTCACGTTATTCACACGGCCAATTTTACCCTCCGGTTTTTCTATTAACGAGTTCATAACCTAACTACGAGGCGTCAATTCATAATTAGATTATGAATTCCTCAGATCGATTAAATACGCCAATACGAATACGATCAAAATAGAAAAAGATTCAATTAACTCAATTTTAATCATTTTAACTTAAAAACATTTCTTTAACTAAAAGATCGAATTAAAACGATTACATAATCTTTGGCTAGTTATTAGATCTAGCCTAATAACATTATAAAAGATAAAAAGATGAAAATAACAAAGAAAAACATAAACATAAATACTATAGAAAATTACCCGACACAAACCGCCGACTCGTAAATCGCTTTTTTTTCCGGCATTACAACGACTTCAAGAATACAGATCTTCCGGGAATTTCCCGAGCATTACTACCGCATTTACTACTATCGAATTTATTTCGCATAAGGCCGATTTACAAACTACAAAATAAAAAGGGAGAAAGATATATATATAGTATATGGTATATATATATATATTTTAGGTACAAATGATCCGTCTGCACTCGAGGCTCCTATTTATAAGCAATTGATCCTTCCCGGATCGGTCCGATTGGTGCCGGATCGATCCGAATCCATCATTGCAAATGATCACAGTAACATGCAAGCACATGATCGACGGTTATATATAATTATATATAATTATATATTAAACTTCTAAAATTGTGAACTTGAGTTGTAGATCTCTAAAAATCGTGATTTAAACGTCATTAGAAATCTCTCGAAAACTCTACAACTTTCATCAAAGACTCTTCTTCGTAAAACGCCATTTTGATGAGCCATTTGTATTACGAGTCTTTTTTCGCATTTTCCAAGAAAGATTTAATCAAGTAGCCACTTGACCACCGCTTGGGTTGTAGACCTCCAATTTTCATGATTCAAATTGCATCGGAAAGCTTGTACAAAGATCTTCAACTTTTACGAAGAACACTTTTCTCGAAAACGTCGTTTTGACGAGCCATTCCCAATACGTGTCGCTTTCGGGATTGACCACTTGATCTAGTGACGTTTCATATCTTGAGTTCTAGAAGTCCAATTGACGTGATTCAAAGTGCATCGAACGCTTATATGAAGATCTACGACTTTCATTAAGGCCACTTTTTCAGAAAATGCCGCTTTGAAGGGTCATTCCCATCGATACTCGGGATTTTTATTTAAGAAACGATTAACCCTTTGATCATTTGACTTAGTGACGCTTTATAACTTTCTTCCAACGACTCAAATTGACTTCAAAAGTGTCGATACTCGGGATTTCAGTTCATCTTAGGATTTCGCAAAGAAACAAACAGTAAAATACCCGCAGAAAATATATATACTACACTCGGTCACTAAAACCGTACAAAACTAACAAAACTTATAAAAATACGATAATTTATATAATAACTACCACTTACATATTTAGATAAAACTTAGTATTTATGACTTGATTTGATATAATAATGTTCAAAATGGTATCGTAAATGAAGTAAATATCATAAAACGATCATAAATTTATCTCTCATCACCGTAGCTTTGCCTCTTTCGCAAAACATAATCTCCCACGCGAAGTGATGACCTCGAATGTGCTTGTCATGGTGACGCTTGGCGGTTTGTTTGCAATTGAGCAGACGGCCATATGATTCAATTCGTCTTTCTCTCACCAAATCAAGATCGAGCTTTCTCTTGGCGGGTTATCGGCCTCGCTAAAATGTGCGACCCTTAAACTTGGTAGGGCCATTTCCACTGGTGCCATAGCCTCGGATCCATAGGTTAGAGCAAATGGAGTTTCCCCTGTAGTTGTTTTCCGCGACGTTCGGAGAGCCCATAAGGCCGCGGGGAGGTGGTCATGCCATTTACCCGCCGCGCCAAGCTCTTTTTTAGTACGTGGAGTACCTGCTTGTTTGCGTTTTCAGCCTGACCATTTTCCTGAGGATAGCATACTGATGATTGCCAATGCTTGACGTTGTTTTCTTCGCAGAATGTGTCGAATTCCTCTCTGAATTGAGGTCCGTGGTCCGATACTATTACTCTGGGGACGCCAAATCTTGTCCATACTTGATCGAGTAGAAAATAGGTTATGTCTTTGGTGCTGATTTTTACCAGAGCTTTAGCCTCGATCCACTTGGTGAAATAATCAACAGCGACTACCACGTATTCGCATCCGGAGCGGCCCTTTTTTAATGGCCCAACGAGGTCGATGGCCCACATGTCGAATGGCCATGTGGCGACGACGATGCTTTGCTCGACTGAGGGTAGCCTGGGGATGTCCGCAAATTTCTGACATACATCGCATGCCTTGGCATATGCCTTGGCGTCCTTGGCGATTTTAGGCCAGTAGTATCCGGCCAGTAAGATCTTTTGCGCGAGGGTGCGGCTAGCCGGGTGACCGCCACACGACCCTTCATGCAGCTCTGTGAGAATTCCCTCAACCTCTTCAGGCCGCACACATCTTAGTAAAGGTTTAGAGAACGACCGCCGATATAAAACATCGCTCAAGATGGTGTATCTAGCAGCTCTTCTTACCAGGGCTTTTGCCTCGTTTGGATCATCGGGGAGTTTTCCGGAATTGATATAATCCCTTATGATATCAATCCAACAAAGATTTGCGGGTTGTAAGTCCATTACCTCGACCCTGTCGATGGCGGGGCCTAACAGGTATTCTACCAAGACCGATGGGTTGCTAATTTCGTCCTCGCTGGTTAGTTTAGATAAATAATCAGCTCTATGATTGTCTTCTCGGGGGATGTTGGTGAACTTGCAGTATTTAAATCCACTCTCGAGCTTCTTGACGAGATTTACATACCTCTGTAGAATCTCGCGAGTGGATGCCAAACGATCCCGTTACTTGATTAACCACCAAGCGTGAATCGCAGAAAACTTGCACGTTTTTGACTTTCATTGCTCGCAAGCTCAAGTCCGGCGATGATCGCTTCATACTCCGCTGGTTGTTTGATGCGGTGAAGTTAAACCTTAAGGTCTTCTCAATTTCTTCTGAGGTTCCAGGCTCTAGCAAGATGATCCCCGCACCGCAACCTTTAAGATTGGCGGCGCCATCGACGTAGAGTTGCCAACAGTGACTAGGCCGTTCCGGCTCGTCCGCTGTGGTACTTTTGTCAAGGCTATTATCCGTATTGATGCGCTTTTGGATATTTTCGTTGAAACTTGTTTCGACGATAAAATCGGGCAATGCTTGTGCTTTGATAGCCTTTCGAGGTTCGTAGCGGAGGTCGAATTCGGTGAGCTCGATGGCCCAAAGTAACAAACGACCTGATAAGTCTGGCTTGTGGAGGACCTGTCGTAGCGGCGCGTCTGACAATACTATAATTGAATGCGATGAAAAGTAAGCCCTTAATTTCCGGGCAGCTATGACAATGCAGTAGGCTAACTTTGTGATATTAAAATAATGACTTTCTACAGGGCTTAAAGCCTTGGAAACATAATAAACAGGCCTCTGCAGGGTACCCTCTTCTTTGATAAGTGCTGCGGCGACGGCCCTATCTGAGGCAGCTAGGTATAGTAATAGCACATCTCCAACCATGGGGCTAGTAAGTAATGGCGGACTTGAGAGGTAGGCCTTGAGTTCGTTGAAAGCATGCGAGCACTCCTCTGTCCATGAAAAGGTTTTATTCCCCTTTAGGATTTTGAAGAAAGGTAGGCTCTTCTCCAGCGGATTTTGAGATAAACCTTCCTGGGCTATTACTCTTCCGTTCACCTTTGTACCTCCTTGATGCTAGTTGGCTCGCCATATTTATCGGCGCCTCGATTTTTTCTGTGGTTGGCCTCAATCCCCTTTGACTCACTTGTGAAGCCTGTAAATTTTTCTGCTGGACCCCAAAGGTACATTTGGCGGGGTTTAGCTTCATCGAATGATTTTTCACATTTGCGAAGGTTTCGCGAAGGTCCACCAGGTGATCCTAGCGACTTGATTTCACGACCATGTCATCAATGTAAGCCTCCATGTTCTTGCCTATCTGCGTGCTAAAAACTCTGTTCACCATTCTTTGATAGGTGGAACCTGCGTTCTTTAGACCAAACGGCATCATTTCAGTAGTAATATAGCCCGGCGCGTACGAAGGCGTCGCTCCTTGTCTTAGTTGGCCATTTTGACCTGGTGATAGCCGGAATAGGCGTCCAGAAAGCTTAGGGTCTCAAAACCTGCGATCCCATCAACCATCTTGTCAATTCGGGGCAACGCGTAAGGGTCCTTGGGGCAAGCTTTGTTCAGATCGGTGAAGTCGACGCACATCCGCCACTTGCCATTGTGCTTTTTTACCATCACCACGTTTGCCAGCCAGGTGGGGTATTGAAGCTCCTTGATTATGCCCGCTGCTAAAAGTTTCTCGACCTCAGTTTTTATTGCGATCTCTTTTTCTGTAGAGAATTGACGTGCCCTTTGTTGTATTGGCCTGAAGTTGGGATCGACACTTAGATTATGTAAGGCGACCTCCGACTCCACACCTCTCATATCGGTTACCTCCCAGGCGAAGGCGTCCAAGTTTGCCTTCAGAAGCTCGATCAGTCCCTCCCTATCTTTCTGGGTCGTTTGCGACCCTATCTTTATCATTTGATTTGGGTGTTCGTCATTTATGATAACCTCGACCAGTTCATCCTCGGCCGTGAAATCGGGCTCGTCTCGGATTTGCAGCGTTTCAACTTCTACTGTTCCCACCGGGACCTCTCTTATCGCAGCGATCTGGTCCGTAGCCATGTTGAATCCCTCCACTCGGGGTCGCTTAGAATCGACCCTATTTTTGGTCATATATTCGAGGAAAGATCCGGGCGACTTGTGGCAACCCCGCTTTCATCCCCCACATGGAATTTGACCCTTTGGTGGGGAACAGATGCCACCATTTGAAACTTCTTCATAGCTGGGATTCCCAAAATCATGTTGTAGTAAGAGGGGAGGTCGATTACCAAGAAAGTTATTACCTCCGTTCGATCGTGCCTTTGACCCGCACCGTGTCGTTGGTGAAACCCTCGAGCACCCCAAGGTAGGGTTTTAACTTGGCCTCCCCGAATCCGATCTGTTTTAAACAGTCGAAATAGATGATGTCGCGGCCAGCCCCAGTGTCGACCATTACTCGATTGACGCCGTGCTTGTCATTCACTCCTACCTTTATAACGAGGGGTATCTCCATAGGGCCGCTGACTGTTGTCAGCTCACTTTTCGTAAATATGATTCCTTTCTCATTCTCTCCCAACACTATCTGCTTTTCGAAGCCACGGGTATTGATTTGGTTTATCTGAGATTTCAGTTGATGGTTGCTGAGAATATTCCCATGGATGACCTGAACCTCTCTCTGATAGACGCAGGTGGCGCCCTTGATCGAGCGTGCGCGTGTTTCCTCGCGCTTATATTTATTTTGTGGTCCTCACGGATCAGCCTTTCTATCTCGCGCCTCAGGGTGAAGCATTCATCGGTGATATGGCCATGGTCCTTGTGATAGTCACAGTATTTGGATTTATCGCGATTATCGGGGTCGCCCCTCATAGGCTTGGGTTTGTCAAAATGTTCACGAATTTCAAACAGTATTTGGGATGCTTTGGTGTTGAGCGGGGTAAAGTTATCCTCGCTGAATTTGTACGGTTTCTTTACCTCGCGATCACGATTAGCCTCTCGACCCTTTTCCCTTTTACGATCATCCATGCGATCCTCCTTTAGTGAACGTGGCTCTGCCTTAGGTTTTGCTTTCCCTGAGGATGGTGCCTCGCTGACCCCCATCATTCTTGCCCTTTCTAACATCTCTCTGAGACCCGCTTTGGGGGGCCGTAGGTTGAATTCAGTTTTCATCGGGCCTTTGGCGATTCCGGTGAGGAAGCACGTTATGACCGCATCGTCCGGGATGTTTCTCGTCTGATCATATGTTCTGATGAATCGCTCGTAATACTCTTTTCCCGACTCATGTCCTCCCATACGAACTTCATACAGGTCCTCAATGGTTTTCTTTGGTCTGCTTGCTGATTCAAATTCTCTGACAAACTTTTCCGATAAATCCTCCCAACTTTCAACTGAGCCGCGAGGAAGTCCGCGTATCCAGGACGCAGCTCTATCCTGCATGCTACCGACCAATGCGATGCACCATGAGGACTTATTTTGTGTAGCAAGGGTGATACGACCCGAACGCGGTGAGCGATCGTTTGGGCATGAGTTCCTTTGTAATAGTTGTGGCGGGATAACTAACCTTTTATGCCGAGGAGGCGGCGTTTGATGATCCTTTAGCGAGCACGTCGATTCCCGAGATTGGGGCGACTTTCTCGACTGGCCTCGCCTTTTTTAATTCTGCGAGCTCTTTTCTCATTACCTCCATCTGTTCAGCCAAGATAGGGTCGCACCTTGGTCGCGACTGTGTTTGCGTATCAGCTCGCTCCGTTCTGTGATCTGATTCCCTATGGTCTCGCGATCCTTCTTGGCGGGCTCTTTTTTCTCTGATGATCACGCGCGCATCTTGCGCGTGTCTATCCTGCTGAATGGGTGCTTCTCCCTCGGGAAGGCTGAGACGACTTGGGGCCGAGGCCTTGTCCTTCTCACCTAACCTTTTGAAAGCGGATCCTTTATCGGCCCTCTTTCCTTTTTGATGATCGCGATCTTGAAGGGCCGAAGTTTGTGGAATTTCTCTCCTCGGTCCGTTGCGACCTGAAGAGTGTACACTCTCCTCTACATCGATCTGCTGAATTTGGCTCTGGCGACCTTTATCTAAGACCCGAGGGAGCGATTTCATTCTGGGAGGATTCGGGGTCGAATCGACATTGGGCCTGGCCGCCCAGCCACAAGACGAGAGTTGGTGAGATACATGGTTTTTGCATACCTCGCATACTCTCTCATTTCTGCTATCTCCGGATCCTCCTGAGAACCTAGTCCTCCCTCAGGGGTCGGCCTTTGGCTCCCCTACGACCTTTCTCTTTCTCGGCGAGCCTCATCAAGAGTAGCAATAGCCTCCTTTGACTTAGCTTTTTGATAAATGATATTTCGAGCGTCGCTGGGTGCCAGGACCCCTCTTTGCGATCCCTCTCCTTCTGCGGGGATATTGTCAAACGTTTCTCCTACGCCCTCTCCACGAGTCTGATGCAGCATAACACCTTTTGCGGGGGTTTGGGGTGTTAAGTGTCCTCTACTTCCTGCCATCTCTGTGGGGTGGCTTTTAGGGAAAACGAATAATGCAAGAAGGGTTTATTTGTGTATGTTATTCCCAGGAAAATGATTTGCTTAAAAGGGTTTTGTTTTGATGGGGGCTTTTCCGGGTGTGAGCTTTTGAGGTAGAAAAGGTCACCCTTTTGAATGATTTCTTTGATAAGGGAAAGAAACAAAAGAAATTTAAGGGCTTTTTTTTTGTAAGATTACCTCTTTTTCGATATGAGCTCTAGATCAGCCTTCTGATGATGCAGAAACGGACCTATTTTTAGATCAGGTCAGCCTTCCCGGTAACGGAGCCAACTGATGATGCAGAAATCATCACGGTGGTGCAGCGGTGGATGTTTAGTGGATATCTGGCTTATCTGTTGGTGATTTTAGTGCAGGCTGGCCGGAGGTTTGCGGCGGCGATAGGGGGAGAGGGAGAGTGTATTTTAGCAGAGTTTTAGCTTGCTTCTTCTATACCAAAAGTCCCTCATTTAGGTTACACAAGACCTCTTTTTATAGGAGGATTAACTTAGCAGCCAAGTTAATGACTGGCGGTGCTAAGCTGCTTAGTCACTAACTCTTACTTATAAGCTAAGTAATCATTAAAATATCTAAGTTGCAAGTGGAAAGAATATCAAGGCGGCGATCCGCTTGTAGCCGCGTGGGTCGCCGGTCCCTGTCTCGCCTACCCCCAGCTCCTTGCTTCCTCCCATGTCTTGCGTGGCCGCTTCGAGGCCGTTAGCCCAAGGTCGTGATCTCGGCTGGCCTTGACCAGTAAATCTTGGCGTCGCCCGATGATGTAGCCGTGGACCCTTACTCTTGATGAGGCTATTTCCGGGACTATGCGGTGGCGACATTATTTATATCATCAGTATCCAGAGAACCCATTTTCCAATTGTATGCACTTTTGACGGTGTACTTACCTTTCCCGGACTGAATCCAAACAGTGTCTTCATCTTGAATCGCAATGCCATCCTGAATGATCTTACTAGCCACGCATATACCCTACCAAGTCGGGGAGGCATCGAGCTTCGGTCTCTCGAACGGGCTCCCATACTTGTTGATGAGGATCAAGACCCATAGTGAAAAATCATCCGTTAAAAGTTGCCACGTAAGTTCCCCAGAAAAGCTATATTCATCACGCTAATATTCTTGAAACCAAGTCCTCCCACACCCTTTGGTTGGCACAATTGTTCCTAATCTACAGTATGAAACTTTCGGCTACCATTTTCTTCTCCTAAAAATTGTTGACAAACCTTTTCGATACCACTTGTGATGGTTTTCGGAAGTTTCGTCGTTTGCATTACGTAGTTCAGCAAAGTCGTGAGCAAGCTTTTGATGTGAATCGTCTTACCAGCTTTTGTTAAAGCATTCATTCTCCACGCACACAATTTTTTCCGCATTTTCTCCAAAATAAAGCTACTGTATATGGTTTTATCTTTTGACGAGATTGGGTTAGTGACACTCCCATATAGGTGCCAAAGTTTTTTGTATTGACCATTTCTATCTTTTGTGCAATAGCTCTTTGCTGAGCCAATGGAACATTTTTAGACACCATAAAACTCGATTTGGCCGTGATTACACGTTGACCTGAAGCCTAGCAAAAATCAACCAGCACTTCATGAATTATTACGGCTCGATTCTCGGATGCCTCTGCAAAAAGGAAGAGGTCGTCGGTGAAAAATAAATGAGATATTGGAGGGTCGTTCTTTCTTAGTGAGATAGGTCTCCATTCCCCTCTACCGACAGATTCCTCAATAAGTTGACCGAGTGTTTCCATGCATAAGACGAAGAGGTGCAGTGCAAGGGGGTCACATTGGCAGAGTCCTCTCTTGGGGGTTATTGGCTCGAGCTTGTTCCCATTCAATAGGATCGAAAAAGTCGAGGATGAGAGAACATACATAATGAGTTGCGTAATTTTTTCGGAGAAACCCACCGCTTTTATTGTAGACTCCAAAATTTTCCAATTCACCCGATCTTAAGCCTTTTCCAAGTCTATTTTTAGCATCATATATCATTTTCGACCCGTTTTCCTCTAGATGGTATGCAAGGCTTCTTGTACAATTAAGATGTTCCCCATGCTGCCCCTACCCGATATGAAGGCATTCCGTGATTGACTAATAAGCTTATCAAGCACCAGCCGCAGTCTATTGGCTATAATTTTTGAAATAATCTTGACAATCACATTCGAAAGAGCAATCGGTCGAAATTGGGCAGGGTTCTCAGGATGGTGCTCTTTCAGGATAAGATAAATAAGATTTTCATTGCATTCTCTCGAGAAATGGCCGCTTTTAAACGCATTAACTACAAATTCAATAATAGACATGCTTACCCAAGGCCAACACTTTTTCAGAAAAAAATGCTGGAATGCCATCCGGACCCGGTGTTTTGTAGGACCCCATCTGAAATAACGCATACTCTATCCCTTTTTCAGTGACCTCTCGGTTAATAAGCCCAGCATCTAAAGTCGTGAGGGCCTTAATTTTGGTATGTAGCAGCCCAAATTCTTCTCCACAATCCGGTTGGAATAGAACACGGTAAAAATCCCGAATCAAGCTTTGGATTTGAGTCTCATCGTTAATCCATTCACCACTCGGATTTTTTAGAGTAAGCATTTTCCGCTTGAGATGTTTCTTGATAGTCGCAAGGTGATAAAAGTGCATGTTATGTTCGCCCTCTACCATCCATTGTAGTTGACTCCGTTGGTACCAGTAAATCTCCTCTTGGTCAAGAATGGAGTTGAGTTCAATCGAGATGTCATCGTGGAGAGTGGATAGAAAAGTTGACGGATAACGCTCCAGGCTCTTTTCAATACCCTCGAGTCTAGCCAAGCATTTTTTCTTTCGCTCGAAGATATTACCAAAAACATCTTTGTTCCATCATTTTGCCTCTTTCTTGAACTTTGTGATAGTGGTGCATATGTCCTAATATAGTCCCAACTGTTCTCCATAAAATTTTCAAAATCTTCGTGATCAAGCCATGCCTGCTGAAAAAGGAAAGCCTTCGGGTTTTTTTGTTTTCGAATTTCCTCTTCCATAACAAGCATAATAGGATTATGGTCCGAGTGGATTCTCGATAAATGTTTCACAAAAGCATTTGGGTTAGCTTCAATCCACTCTGTAGTGCACCAGGCCTGATCCAATCTCTGATAAATTTTTTCCTCCCCACACATAGCTCCAACCCACGTGAAACGAGGTCCTTAGAAAGGAACCTCCATTAGGCTACAAGTTTGGGTCATCCCCAGAATTTATCCACATTTAAGCCTCTAACCGATCTCCCACCTCTCTCGTCTTTCAGGAAAGTCACTTGGTTCATATCTCCAATCAAACACCACGGATAAGTAACAACGGCCGAAAGAAGTTTAATATAGTCCCACAATTCATTTATGGCAGACGGCGTAAGAGAGGCATAGATAAGGGAGAAAACCTAAAAGATAGTCCCCGCTTGCTTAACCGCAATATTCAAGCATTGATTGGTCCAAGAAACAATATGAAGATGAATGTGTTCTTCATTCCAGAAACACCACAATCCTCCCGAATAACCTCTCGCTTCAACTACAAAAACCTTCGAGTATGGAGCTTTCCAAGCACCTGCTTGGCTCTTTCACTAGAACACCTTGTTTCTATAATAGAGAGTATATCCGGCTTAATTTTTGACAAAACAAGGCACAAATATTTAAGGAAGTCCGCAGAGCTCACCTCACGGAAGTTCCATGCTAGTAAATGCATTAAAATCAGATTTTTGCGGAGGAAGTTTCCATGACACTATCAAAAAGAGGATTTACCTCGCTCAAATTAACATCCATGGGTGGACCGTCTTTATCCGGAGGCTTAGTCTTCAGTATATTCTCCTTTCTTCTTAGGAGGAATTTGAGTGATCCTCTTAAGATTTTTTGTTACCTCGGGTTGTTCCAATGAAGGGCCAGCGGTTAAGTTGGGTCAGTCCACCTCTCCCAAAGGGGTCCTTTGGGAGGACTTGCTCTTAGCCAAGAGGGTTTCTTAGAGGGTCTTGGAAGTTTTTACGCCATGGTGTCATTACCTTTATGCTTCGAACTTTCCGTTTGGTTTTGTTGTTTATCTCAGTCTCGGTTTTTCGATTAGAAATAGAGACTTAGGGTCCATCCCGCACTCCAATTCTTGTTTCGGTTGTTGTTGGCCGTGGGGTCTTCTTAGAGATTTAATTTGTTGTTCTTTGGTTCCCAGCCGGGATGCAACCGAATTGAATTGTTGGAGATTCTCTATATATGTCACCGGTTCTTTCTCCACGCTATGTTCTTCAATATCCATGTCATGAAGTATGTCGAATCTGGAGCTTGTTCTATGCTCCTATTGATGGGTGGTAGTTTGAACATCCTCTGGGTTAGGGATCTGTTCTTTCGATGGTTTCGGTGTTGGGGAGTTCCTCTTCCTCCTCATAGCAAAACCAGTACTTTTCTATTGACACCCCTTTTATTTCTGATTCCGACACCATATTTTGAGTTTTTTTTTTTCCAAGAAGCTACAAAATTACTTCTGGCATCACAGTGACGTTCCTACGAAACGTCACTACCACCGACGTTACCCACAGCTGCCCACATTCAGTAAAAAAAACGTCAATGTCACTGACATTTTGTAGAAAAAGTAATGTCAGTAGCAGTGACGTTTCTTATCACAAAAAATAATCGTGGTACCACTCCATTCCTTAAATACTACTTTTGAGGTATGTAAATTCCTTAACTACCACTTTTTTTATTGATGATTATTTAAAAAAAATGACGAAAATCCCTTGGACTAAATCAAAATGGTATTCTCACAAATAAAGGTTCAAAGTAGTGGTATTCTAACAAATTTCCCCGCGCTTACCACCTGTGGCCCCGGAAGTAAAGACTCGGTGCCAACATAACCCACCTATATCTTTTTTACGACAAAGTTACAAACAAGAAGACTTGGTGGACACTATAAGCTGAAATTAACAAACAAGCATATTACAGGTTGCAAAGGAAAGAATTTCAACAGCAAGTATAAGATTATACCCCCTCTATGGTATGTACAAGGCTCATGAGATTGCTGGTGTTTTCCATGACAATTACTGTCATTTCAATGGCTATTATAGTCAGTCCTACTAATTACCTAAACACTGATTGCTATTCAGAAAATCAGAGCATCCTGTTTGTTGCTCGGTTGCTTTCGAGATAACGTGAGAAGGATGAAGCAACAGATGAAAGGGCAGAAACGAACTTAAGGTACGTTGCACATCAACTATGATGAATGCACAGAATGTGAAGGGAAAAAAAACTTGATCCTCTACCACAGAAATGATCCCCTTTATAATGCATACACCATTGAAATTCTCTACATCCTTCCACATCCATATATAACACCTATTTCGGATTCGTATAGCGGTAGCTACCAGACCCTGAATGGTTGCAACGAAGAATACCCGAAAACAACAAGTACCAAATATGAAGTACAACCACATTCACTGTCAGGAGTTTCAAGCGCTAAAGAATCAACCAAAACCATATTGCTTGTTCAAATGCTCAGTCTCTTTCAAACTTATGTGTCCTATACACCTATATTCAATCACATGGTAAACCGACACATACATCTACCGATCAGAAATGATGGAAAAGTCTTGGACATGTACATGTACATGTTGAGAAGAGTCTTGGACTTGCTATGCTATCCAGATCTGGATTTTCGCTATGTAAAGAAGATCAAATTCCATGCACGGCACAAGTAAATGTGGGTTCGTGTCTTGCAGCGGGTTCGTGTTCGTGTCTAGTAAATAATCACGGCGATTGATGATGGTATACATCAGAGCCTTAATCCAGGTGGTGCCAGATTTGAGACTCAGAAAACAATAGTTACTAACTTGACAATATCATTAATTGCTTGTGGAGGTATGGAAGACCCCTTGCTGCTCCGATTGCGATTTCTATGAAGTGCTAGCGTAATTAGCCCCATTTCAGTACTAAACTGCCACTCCCCTGCGGTTCCTGTCACGAACACAGACTGACTGAATAATAGGATGCAGTAACATTTCTGGAAAACCTATACGCCGCTACTCAGAAATATGCGAGAAGTACCAGAGGTTAGTTGGTATTAAATATCCATTATCACAATACACCTACGGAAAGTTGGGACCATATTCTGCAGAGATATTTAGCAAGCAGAACAATATTAACTGTTTTAATATCTCCCTAAAATCCAAGTCCTCCCCTACCTTTAGGCTTGCAAAGATCCTACCAACTCACCCTAAATTTGTTAGAAAATCACATGACTTTGCCTATCCTATTTTCTTAGGGATCCAAAACCCGGTGATGCATTCCACGAAAGACAATCCTCATAACTCTGTTTAAAAACACAGAAATGATCCTCTTTATAATGCATACGCCATTGAAATTCTCTAGATCCTTCCACATCCTTATATAACACCTATTTCGGATTTCGTATAGCGGTAGCTACCAACCCCCGAATGGCTGCAACGAAGAATACCCAAAGAAGATTACTACTATGTCCATAACAACAAGTACCAAGTATGAAGAATCAACCAAAACCATATAGCTTGTTCAAATGCTCAGTCTCTTTCAAACTTATGTGTCCTATACACCTATATTCAATCACATGGTAAACCGACACATACTTGTACAGATCAGAAATACTAACAACCTTCAATACTACATGTATATGATGGAAAACAGAGGCACCCTTTTCTTATTATACTCACGCCCACTGCCACGCGAAGCAATGAAGTTTGACATCGACCACCAAAACACAATCGTTTGAAAACATAACAACTTTATGATTGGCTGAAAACTTCTAGAAAACCAATATACTACTCAGAAACACGTGAGAAGCACCAGAGAAACTAACAACCGGTTTCCAATCCACCAAAGTTCCGAGATTAACGAGCAGACGTCCGAATTAATGTACTAAGAGAAATGAATTCCACAATAAGTAAAAATGGGTTCTTTAGAAGCATTGTAGCTTTATTAGGCTGAAGCCAAAAGCAATCAGCAATCAAATGTCTATTGCAAATGTTCAACCACTGCTCATTCATGAAAAACGACCTAATGAGCAAAAGAAACATATAAAACGATAAGCAAGTTACGATAAGCAAGTTAACGGTCCAAACTCACAGGCAACAATGGAGAAAGAAAAAAGAAAAAATAAGAAAGTTACGATAAGCAAGTTAACGGTCCAAACTCACAGGCAACATAATGAGCACAATCAAGTGCATGCATTTTTAGCATCAACTTCACTTGAGATGGATCATAGATAGCATAGACTCAAGAACAATAACATGTGCACAGGAACTCAAAAGATGAAGCATGGAAAACTCATAGTATTTTGGAGCCAGGTTCGATTCCTAAACCGGAACATATCAATTGGAAAGGCATCAGAATATGCAAAATAAAGAAAGTTTATCAGCTGTGCCGCTTAATAGAAAATCGCATGACTTTGCCTATCCTATTTTTCTTAGGGATCCAATACCCGGTGATGCATTCCACGAAACTCTGCTTAAAAACACAGAAATGATCCCCTTTTTAATGCATACGCCATTGAAAATCTCAAGATCCTTCCACATCAATATATAACACCTATTTCGGATTCGTATAGCGGTAGCTACCAGACCCCGAATGGTTGCAACGAAGAATACCCAAAACAACAAGTACCAAATATGAAGTACAACCAAATTCACTGTCAGGAGTTTCAAGCCCTGAAGAATCAATCAAAACCATGTAGCTTGTTCAAATGCCAGTCTCTTTCAAACTTATGTGTCCTATATATCTTTATTCAATCACATGGTAAACCGAAACATACTTCTACAGATCAGACATACTATGAACCTTCAATACTACATGTATATGATGGAAAACAGAGGCACCCTTTTCTTATTATACTCACGCCCACTGCCACACGAAGCAATGAAGTTTGAGATCGACCACCAAAACACAATCGTTTGAAAACATAACAACTTTATGATTGGAAGAAAGGGACTATAGACTGGCTGAAAACTTCTAGAAAACCAATATGCTACTCAGAAACACGTGAGAAGCACCAGATAAACTAACGACCGGTTTACAATCCACCAAAGTTCCGAGATTAACGAGCAGACGTCCGAATTAATGTGCTAAGAGAAATGAATTCACAATAAGTAAAAATGGGTTCTTTAGACGCATTGTAGCTTTATTAGGCTGAAGCCAAAAGCATGGGATATGCAAAGAATCATTGGAGGGGTTGAAACTCTATCAGCAATCAAATGTCTATTGCAAATGTTCAACAACTGCTCATTCAAATATGAAAAACAACCGAATGAGCAAAAACAACATATAAAACGATAAGTAAGTTAACGGTCCAAACTCACAGGCAACAATGCCAGAATTGTAAAAGCTGATAAAAAGATGGTGGTTCAGGTGGGACGACCCACCGGGTATTAGTGGGCAAAGGAGACACCGGTCCGTAATCCTCCCACTGCAATGAACGGCAGGTTTTCGCTGCTCTGTGAAGCCAGCCTGACGCAGAACCCAGCACTCCAGAGGCGGCGCCGCCCAAGCCTTCGCCCGGACATCACCGCCCAACTCCATGCTTGGAACGGGCAGACCAGAAATCGCCGCCTTTTCCCTACCCGGGAGAGTTGAACCACTGTTCCACCACCCTAATGCCCCGCTTGGTTACAAGCTGAAGCTACTCAGCTCGGCGATGGAGAATGGTATTCGAGCTGCTTGTTTACTTGCCTCGAACTTCGCTAATTAACGATGTGGGAACATTAATTAAGAGCTGTTTGGGTAATTAATTACTATTGTACTTCTTCTGACATGGATTTGCCCATACCATTTTCTTCTCATTTTGAAACATTTGCATTTTTAATTGGGGTTTCTATCGACACACCTTTATTTATTTTCGGCACCCTAACACTTTCGACACCATAAAAAATTACTTCGGTATCCGGTGATTTTTATAAAGAATGTCGGTTACTATTTTAGTGTTGCAAGCGAACACCAGTGACACTAACATACCCTTTATAAAAGTGTTACATTTTAGAAAACGTCAATCCACTACTTTCTACCTGGTATTCTCGTTGAACACTGGCGTTAGTGTCGATTAATCATCGGCGTTGGTGTTCAACAGCGAACACCAAATGACACCGATGTTTTTTCCACCTGAAAAATAACCAAAATGGATCTGATAGTAAAAGGGTGCTTGCAATAACTCAACTTTTAATTTATGATGAATTGTGTTTATGTTTTGGTATACATATATTTTGAAAGGGTATATTTATATTGAAAGCACTCAAAATAAAATAAAATATTGAAACGATTTTATTGATATATCATATCTTTTATACATTATATTGAATCAACTTTTTAAAAGTGGGTTTGTAGATTCAAAAATGACTTTCATAAACCATACTGAATCAACATCTTAAAAATTGATTCTGAAGTCAAAAACCGACTTTCGGAAGATCCATTATCGGAATTAGCCTAATCGACTTTCAAAATCAATTCTAATGTAATGAATGATAAATATGGTGTATAGTGAATTTGGTGCGATACAAATAATAACTTTCATGTGGATTATCTGGCTTCGTTTGTGAGCATGAATGGTGACTTTGTACAATTACAAGTGCTACTACATTATGATGATGATCGACATTTCAATATGGACGCATAATGCGTCGTGTCTCGACACATTTCGTCACAACACGCGACCGACACGCTCCGACATGTGTCCGACACGCGTGTCGGGTGATTAAAATAATATTATTTAAAATTTTAATATCCAACACGTTGTCTACACTCTCTATTACTCAAGACCGATAACACTCCCGAACCTAATTTTTAAATTTTGTTTTTCTTCTTCTTTATTTAAGTTTTTTTCAATGGAAACGTTAAAATACACGATTTCTGTTTCTATAATAATTTAATAAATAGTATTCCATATTAAGTTTATATATGTTTCTTATTGATAAACAATCATTTTTACAACTTGTAGTATTTTGAAAGTCAATCATAATTTTTTTGGCAACGTATAAAGGTCGAATATATATTTTAGATATTCATAAAGTTTACGTATTACCTATCTTATTTTCTCTAATTTTTAGATTTTTACGATTTTTTTGTTGATAAATTGAATTTTATTTACATCATATATATATATATATATATATATATATATATATATATATATATATATATATATATAACGTGGCGTGTGTGTTAAATCTTTAAATTTTGGAATTAGCCGTATCGCTGTGTCTAATAAGGTAATAGGTAATGCGTAATAAGTCAGCATGATATCACGTCATGTATCGTGTATGTGCAATATAGGCTACTAGCAAACACACCTTTAAATACATTCAACTTCAGTATATGCGTTGTGTATTTTTTTTTAGGAGCGTTGTGCATTTTCAGCATGAATAATTTAAATTTAATGTTATATAAAAATGATTTGGTAAATAAGTTGCGGTAACATGTACTTTTTTAAGGCAAACGAATTCATTAAGCTTTAACGATAGAAGTTGTAATTACATTATGTATTTCAACGAATCTTTGCAACAACAACATATTCTCACAGTATCACTCTCAAATCCTCACAGTGACACCCTCAATCCTTACAATAACACCCAAAAAAATTGTGTATTTTACAGTAACACCTTCAATCACAGTGACACCCTAGAAAACTATTGTCCTCACAATTAGACTCTCAATTCTCACAGTGAAACCCTAAAAACTATTGTCCTCACGGTGACACCTCATAGTAACATCTTATTATTCTCATGATAACTCCCCTCACAAGAACTCATTTTATTAACAATACACAATCACACCTCACACTGACATATTATGTATTTTAGTGGATATTTGCTTGTAACACATTATAATTTTAAGGTAACACCTCACGGTAACACCTTTTATTTACAATATATCTTGTGTAATAACACCTTAAATATAAAGTAACACCTCACAAGAATACCTTTTATTAATAATACACAATGACAATAACACATTGAGTATACAGTAACACCCTCACAAAAGCATTTTTTTATTAACAATACACAATAACACCCTCACATTGACACATTATGTATTTCAGCGACTCTTTGCAGTAACACCTTATAATTTTGAAGCGACATATTATTTTCACAATAACACCTTCTATTACCAATACACAATAACACCATCATAGTGACACATTATGTATTTCGGTGGCTCTTACAAGAATAACCTTATAATTTTGTAGTAACACATTATTATCACGGTGACACCTCAAATCCTCACAGGGACACACTCGGTCCTCACAAGAATACCCTAAAAATTTGTGTATTTACAGTAACATCTTTAGTCACAGTGACATCCTAAAAAACTAGTGTGCTCATAGTGACACCCTCAATCCTCACAGTAACACCTCAAAAAACTTGTGTCATCACGATGACACCCCAAGAAAAAAAGTCCAATCATTCCAGTGAAATACACAGACCTTCATAATTGCAACAACAACAACAACAACGATGAAGAAGTATCTGAGACTTGATTCATGTGAATCTTTGTTCCATTCAATCCGGCTGGCAAGCCTAAATCGAAGAATGACGGAAAAAGAATCGTTTCATCTTCAATTTACGCCGATCATGTAGTTTGTCGCTGCATACATAATCATTAATGCCGGGTCGATATAAGGGTAACTTTGTTTATTGATCTCTGTTGCACAATTTCAATGCTCAATAGCTTCATCCCTTCTTTAAAATACATAACGGGGAGCATTGTCAACGACATATTATGAACCGTGAAAAGTCACTGACTTTGAATGCAAAATATCAAAGAAAAACAAACGAAATTGGGAGAAAGGAGAATGAAGTATAAGTATTTTTCACTAAAGAAAGTTTTGCGGAAGACGACTACGCCTTTCGATGCTTTTACATAAGAGGTCTGCTTCCTCAAAGCTCCGATCAAAAATCATTTCATTCATGGCTGGTGCGATTTGGATTTGTCGGGGGAGGACATGGCGGGTTTAGAGGGTGACGGTGATAGCCAGAGCAAACATGGAATTCCCAATTAACATGGAATTCCCAATTAACTAAAATGAGATGTATGCCAATTTATAGAACAAAGGACTTCGTACCTCTTTTTTTGTCCTGTCAGATAGAAAGAAAATTAGATTTTCTATTTTACCGTTGTTTGTTGTTAGGTGAAAGATAGAGGTCAAGGTTACATATTTTTTTTATTAATTATTAGTCATAATAAGTACTGCAGTTAATATTTCTTTTCAAACTCGACCCGTCCCGAATTTTCCCCTCCCCGCTTCTTTTCTGACTTGAATTATCGGGTTTTTTCCAAACCCGATTAAGTTGGTGATATATATCGGGTATGAATCTTAAAGGGAATATCTTTTCACACAAATTTTTATCTTACCACACATAATTTTTTTTCCAATTTCGCCCTTATTATTTTTATTTTACGCTGCTCATTCGACTAAAGTTTGGTGAGAATATGACACATTATCCATAATTTGAAATATGGTCGAATATACGTGGTGAAAGTCACAGCTCTGGTTGATTCGACCATATTTTAAGTAGAATGTTTGAAGTTTTCCAAACTCATACATAGTCAGAGCATCATTCGACCAATATTGAGCCCGAATACTCTACACATTCGCATTAGGGTGGGTCGGGATAACAACAACAATATTAAGAGCACCACTATCGATTGATCGATCGAATTTGAATGAATATTTAAAGTTTTGTACTTTCAATTTTAGTCGAATGTCTTTTCGACCGGTATTGATTATGTAAAATATTCAAAATTCTAACTAGAATAAAATCAAGATAATGATCGTATTCTCGACTCAAATTAGGCCGTAATGATCATTCAGTAATGAATTGACCATAAATTGGTAGAATAGTATATATTTTCCGGACTCATTTACGGTCGGAATGGCAGGCGTGTGGAATATCCAAACGAAGCCCACCCTCAACTCTTGATAAATGTAAAACAACATTTGTGTGAAAAGATAATCCCATCTTAAACCCAACCCAATTTTTTATTATTATTTATATATAAAAATCCTGTTTTCTTTTTAGTGATTTCATCGGCTAGTACAAAGATAGGGTTTAAGCATCTTATTTTAAGACATTTACACTTTCCACAACCACAGCCGCAGCTCCAGACACCTTCCACCACCAAACACGCAAATCATCCGTTCTCCTTCTGCAAGCTCCTCGTCGTCGTCATTCTCTTTCACAGATCAACCAGCGAATCATCCGTTCTCGCTCTTCAAGCTCGTTGTTCTTCATTCTGCAACCAGGTAGAAATAATATCTTAATCAAGAACTGAGCCTATTGGTCTGTCTAGCTTTTTCTTACTGTTATTGAAACAATCAAACGCATGCTTGACTTCAATGTCAATGGTGGTTAAGGTCTTAGGAAGGTCTGGTTGATGTTGATACTAAACTAGATTATAACTTCTTCACTGAGGCCACAAATGGAATCAGAAGCAGGCACTCGCTTATCTGCTGTAGTTATATCCTATTTCCGTTCCCAGATGATCTGATATACTATCTGACATTGTAACCCATTTATCTGCTGTAGTCCTTTTTTTTTTTTTTAAATTCTTGTCTTGTACAATTTTGATGAGATTATATATTGGAAACATAGGCATATACCTTGTATCTTCTTCTTATGATTATCCATCTTACATGATAAGGCTTTAGATACTTATAAATTGTACATGGAATGACATACAGATGCATTCCCAAGAGTCAAGGGCAGTATGGCCTTTTGGGAAACATATGTCTTTGTTTCATCTTTCCTTTTGTTGGCTAATCTCACTGTTAATGATACATGGAATGACATACACATGTATTATGTATATCTCATCATATGATGTATGTCCATGTCTGTATCTCTGCTAATAGTCTGGTTACTTGAGTTTCTGTTCAAGTGCTTGCTTGCTTGCCTATTCTCTCTTGTTTAGGTTAATTGTCTTGATTTTCTGAGTCTTGTCTGCTAAGTTGAGTCCAGATTTCTGTGCATCAGATCCTGCTTTTGTTTTCCTAGCATCAGGTAGATAAGTGCTTTATTCCATTTTTCTCTACATCATATGTTGAGATATACTTCCTGGCTGAATCATTATTTTTTGCCCAATTTTCTCGACATGGAATTTTTTTTCTATACAAACATGGAAATTTTAAGATTATATCTATCGGGATATCCTTTCCCGACCTTACGGGATCCTGAACATCGGGTATCCCACTCGCCGGGTCCCGACTCTTGTCGATCACGGGTTTGGGAAGAAAAAGAATCCTGAATTTATCAAACCCCTCAACCTTCAAAGCCCTAAACGAAGTACCCACCTTCAAAGTCCACTGTCCAACCATAGAACGAATATTCAAGGCATTTACAGTTGGTTTATTACATTATAGTTGCAGAATCACAGAAGCTGGAATCTTTTCAAAAGAGGGAGGTGCAGTGAATTAGAGCTTAAGTAGTAATGGGGAAATCAATCAGATCAAAAGGAGAAGAGGCTTAGGGCAATTAGAAGAGAGATTGTGGAAAAGAGCCCTTTTCCAGAAGAAAGAGGACGCTAAGCTTGCCGCCTTACAAGATGCTCTCAATGCCCCTAAAGTTCCCGTCAAAGTTAACGATTCCACCGCCTCAGCCTCAGCTATGGAGACTTCTCAGATCCGTGGAAACGATATGGGTATGGTGTTTTTTCTTTTTCTCTTTGATTTTTCACGATATTATTGTGTGCCCATTGTTTTTTTTTTAACCTTCTTGGTTCACTTTCATATTGTTCCTTCTGTAAAGAAAAATATTTCATAAAATGGAAAAGCACATTAGGAGCTAACACCTAATCAATTGACGACCGTTTAAGCCTATTACACAGCCTTTTTTTTAACATAAGGTGAAAAAGTGAAGTTGTAATAAATTTTTTTGCTGGATAAGTATGTGTTTCTCAGTCAGTTGTGAGATGATTATGTCGCATTTTTGTTCCTAGGCGCTTGGACTTGTCGTCTGGGCGCCACTTGCACTTTGACAACTATGCTTCCATTTGTACAAGCCTGAATCCCTTTGAAGAAGTAACACATCGTATCAGTTTTAGTATTGTATGTCAGTATTTTATAAACAAAGAAATGTTGGCCAAGTACTTTTTTCTTTTCTTTTTTCCCGTAATCTGTCTAAGACGTATATACCTTCTGCTTAAGCTTATTAGTAGTCATAAAGAGGGAGAGAACTTGAAAATTATTCGACTGTGGAGGAAGTTTCAAAAGCGCATTGTACAGGCTTCGCATATGAGTTGAACTATCTTAATACATCAAAGATGGGAATTAATCTGATAAAGGATGGCCTAATACATCTTGCAAATGCAGGGTCTAGGAAAGGGCTGGGACATTTAAGCCTATTTTACACAACCTTAAGTTGTATTTGTAGAAACGAGACTGTATGTGCAGATCGAATTTGCTGCATCGAAGCTCCCCTTCACGTGGATTTGAACAGACCCATGACATTTTTCTTTCATGTGTTTCTGAATGTTCCAACAATTAATATCCATCACATCTCACTAGATTTGTGGCATGTTATGTGCATGTTAGCATGAAATTATTTGGAGAACCCCTAGATCGTTGCACCTTTTTCAAGATGTGAGTCAATCGTGCTGTTGATGTCAGGTGGAAGGTGTATAACACTAATTTTCCTCAGTATAAAAGAGTATGCCATAGGGCTAAGAGAATTTCTGTGAAATTTTAGCCTCTAACCATGACCAGTGAATATGTATTGAAGGTGGAACAGTGAAATTGGGTACTAATGAACACAGTCACTATGAAGTCTTTAAACAATGATCTATCAGGTTTATAAAAGAATCATATACTACTTTTGATAGCCTTACTCCATGAGAATTTTGTCTTACTAAGCCTTTTGACTCCTTTTATTGTCTGATACTTCCAGCATTCATTCTTCATGTTAAACATTTTTGTTGTAGGTTTAATTACTTAGTGTTGAGGCTGTAAACTTGGCTGATTTAGATGGAAATCTATAACCACTTGGAAGCAGTTTTGTCATCTGCTAACTTTCATACTTATTGCTTATTTTTCGTGATCTTGGGTTCTTTACTGCCTTCTGCAAATCTTTGCTTGTATGCCATTATTGTTTTCAGCAATCGTTCATTTTCTGATGATCTATTCATCACCTTCTAAGAAATGTTTTAATTTTGTGGTTTAATCATAAAAGAAAAGGCATAACTGAGAACTGAAATACAACGCTTTCACTAAATTAAGAGCTCATAGCGTGAGAGTTTCATTGAGTCATCAGATTTTGTCCAAATAGTGTTGCTTTGCAAGTATGATTTGATTATTCTTCATCTGTATTTTTTCTTTCTTTCATTTTGTTATGAGGATTATGTTTCATGATCAACTTAGTATTTATAGCATTGCATCGCCACATTTGTGGTATTAGGATCTGAGACCCGCCTAGCCTGATGGCCTCAATATAATCCATTTGGTTAAGGGCTTCCGATATAATGATAATATTATGCTCATTTTCTGAAGGGTGTATATTTAGATGCATCACATCACACCAAACTTACTGTTGACACCACACATTTACCACGGCATCACATTAAAAATCGACTTCCAAGAAGTCGATTGTGATAATCTACTGTATGTGGGGTCAGGTGGTCCCTTGCTAAATTTTTTTGCGTTCTCTCTTCTACTTTGATTATAATCGTTTTGTTGCTACTGGTAAAAGCAGATGTAGAGATGGCTGATGATTACATGAAAGCCCTGAAACCTGTTGGTGGAATAGGCAAGAAACTGAAAAAAGAAGTTTAAGATGGGTAAGAGAAGGCATGGTAAAGGCCAAAGCAAGAAGAAGCACTAGTACAAGAGGGGTTTATTATTATTGTTGGAAACTGGAATTTGATATGTCCCAAGAAATTTTGTAGTCAATCTGTTTTTTCTTTTCTATTTCTCTCTTCTTTTTTTTCATCTCTCTCAAGCTTGAATGTGTTGAACTTGTGGTATTTTGTTTATGAATGGGAGCATATTGAAGTTTATCTGAAATGTTCCTTCCATGGAGATCTTCATCCTTGATAAATGTTCATGGATAATGTTTCTTAGTTTTTTGGGGTAGTGTATAATTTCTTTTAGAGTTGTTAAAATTTGTTTAAAAAATATGATATTTCAAAATTTATATCCATTTCTGGCGTTTCATGTCAAACATATACTCCTCGTCTCTATTTTAATAATGTTTGAATTTTTTCACACGATTAAAAAAAAGTAGTGTAAGTAATGTTTTGAATTTTATTAAATGATCTAATATGCTTACATTTACGACAAAGTATTATTGAAAAACATAAATGTAAAAATATTGATCATTTAATGAGATTCATCATTTATTACACTTTTTTAATCGTGTGAATAATCAAATAAATTTATTAAAATGAGACGGAGGGAGTATGTATTATGGAGTGCAAAGTTTAAAAGCTCAAACCGGGCGAATGCGATTAAAACAATATGCTCCGTATAGTTGTCACGGTGGTAGAATTATCTTTCGGGATACAACGATTTACGTATTCGATGTAGTGGCGTTTAAAGCTTTGAATGCACGACTAAACACTTTCGGTGTTCCGACCGCCTCTTCAACACATCGCGAGCTCTAGCTACTTATATTGCTCAGACCTCTTGTATCTTTCAATCTCTACCAAAT
Source organism: Gentiana macrophylla (assembly GCA_026214975.1). Lineage (NCBI taxonomy): Eukaryota > Viridiplantae > Streptophyta > Magnoliopsida > Gentianales > Gentianaceae > Gentiana > Gentiana macrophylla. The sequence continues at coordinate 76,133,423 of CM047814.1, forward strand.
AGGGGCTTATATAAGGGGAAATATAACTCCCACGACTAAGACCACTTAATCTCACTTATAACCCCTACTATTCACTCATGGCCATTAACTATAAAACAAAAGGGTTAAACCCTAATCAAAATAGCTCACTCTCTCTCGTCCTACAAGATGAGTGAAGAGTTGTTAATCAGTGTCCCAGCCTGTCTCACCAGTACAATCAAGTTATTATTCTAAAAGTGAAAGAAATCCTCCATTTACGAGTTGATTCGAACCTCCAAACTCCAAATTTCCCAAATGACTATTCTGCCTAAGCTTCACTACTAGCAAATGCTCACATACCACTAAGCCAACGTTAATGGCCACTTTGTCCAACACTGTTATGGCTAATGCTTGTATGACGTAGAGGATTTTGAAACATTACTTTAACATAATGAGCATACTATATATGTATCCTATTTTCGTTATATAATTTTTGTATAATGATTTGATTCTATTCAGGGACGGACCCATCTCTTTAAAGGGTTATCACTGGCATCGGTGAGATCCGAAAATTGACGCGCTTTTATAAGTAAAAACGCAAAACACTATTGACGCTCTCCTCGCTCGCTTCAAATTTATTCCTGTCGCATCACCGGAGATTTTTCATTCTCACATTGATTCTATTTACATGTACAAAATAGTGGAGCGATAAACGCTATAACAGAATCTGGAGCGATAAAAGCTTCTAATTCTACCTACTAATAATACCAAAATTAGGCATATTAACACTAAGGAAAATATAATATTCTGAACTGGACCTGTCATCATAAAAATCGCATATCGACAATGACAACCTTTCCAGATCGATTTCGATGATAATTAAAGATAATTTGCTGGCATATATATATATATATATATATATATATATATATATATATATATATATATATATATATATTCCACTTTGAAATTAACTGAATAATAAACTAATAATTAATCTCATATTGCTGAATACCCTTGGAACAACCTTTGTAAGTATATGAAATTTTAGTTAACCATTCAATTCATATGGTAATATCATTTCTAAAATATATATAAAAATAAAAATAAATAAATAAAAACAGTGTATTGAAACTGTCACAATTCACAAGTAGAAGGAAAAGAGTGAAATAATAGCATCTGAACTACGTAAATGTGAAGATTGAGATCCCCCATGCAGATGCAGGCTGCCGGCTAGTCATGACAACATTGTATTTTGGACACGAATCATAAACAACAATGCAAGAAACAAGGGCCTGCAATAAAATCGTTAGCTTACAAATGTCACGATGATAACCGAGGGCCTGCAAAAAAAAAAAAAAAAAAGAAAAGAAAAGAATACATGAACATATATAGATTAGAAACTATAGCAATTTCATTACCATAGAGGAAAGAACTTGTGTTCAAACCCACCCTCTTGAAAGGGGTGTACGACGTACGTATTAGAAATGGCAAGCAACAACAACAACAACAACAATAATGGACTGTTCCGGTATGCTGATGGAGTAGACAAACTGTTGATGACATTGGTGCTCTAGGTAGCATGGGTGATGGATTGCAGATTCCGTTGAGTATGTATATCTTAAGCACTGTGATCAATGACTACGCAAAACCTGATGCACTCTCGATTCATTTAGTTAACACGGTAAATTCACTGTAAAACCTCATGTTATTCTTCTAGTTTTTGTAGCCTAGGCTAGGATAATGACCTTTTGTATCTTACAGTATGCAATCAGGCTACTCTTAGTTGCTATTGGAGTTGGACTCTCGGGCTTTGTCGGTATGCATATATGCTTTTTAAGTCTCGTGATTTCAAATTTTCAATCGTATCACTTTTTCTGAAATAAGTTTCGTCTTCTGTGTGTAATAATTCTACAGAAGGGTTATGTTGGGCAAGGACAGCAGAAAGACAGACTTCACGGATGAGACTCGAAGTACCTAAGATCTGTACTTAGACAAGATGTTGGATTCTTGACACACAAGCAGCTGATTCTTCCACAACTTACCAGGTGGTTTCAACTATTTCAGCTGATTCCAGCACAATCCAAGTCACCATAGGTGAGAAGGTATATACATATATATATGCACTACCTCCTGACTGTTTGAATAAGGGATTTTAACATTTTTGGTCCCTCATGTTTTAGTTTTGTTTCAAAAATGACCATATATGTTTTTGAATGACACTTTTGGTCCCCTAAGTTTGTATTTTGTTTCAATTTTAGGACAATTACCCATTAGTCATCTAAGTTAACGTCGACTAAACGTTGAATCCGACAGGGAATGTCGATTTTGACGGAAATGAAATCACACGTGGTTGCCAGGTCGGATTCAACATTTAGTCGACGTTAACTTAGATGACTAATTGGGTAATTGTCCTAAAATTGAAACAAAATACAAATTTAGGGGACTAAAAGTGTCGTTCAAAAACATTAGGTTATTTTTGAAACAAACTTAAAACATGAGGGACTAAAAGTGTCGAGATCCCGCTTGATTAACCACCGTTTCATAATTGACTCGACTCTGAGAAATCGTTTTACCATCAAATGCTGTGCAGATACCTGATTGCCTGGCTTACATGTCATCCTTCCTCTTCTGCTTTATATTTTCCTTCATCTTATCATGGAGGCTGACATTGGCTGCAATACCATTCACCTTGATGTTCATTGTCCCTGCGCACAAGGTTCGGGACCTTAATGATGACTGCTGCCATGCAAGTCATGGAATCATATGCCATTGCTGGTAGCATTGCACAACAAGCAATTTCATCCATAAGAACAGTGTATTCATATGTTGCTGAGCGTCGAACACTTCAGAAATTCAGTGATGCACTCGAAAAAACTATGGAACTTGGAATAAAACAAGGCCTTGCAAGAGGATTGATGTTGGGGAAGTATGGGAGTTATCTATTTTAGCTGGGCTTTTCAGGCTTGGATCGGATCGCTTCTAGTTAGCAAAAAGGAGAGAAAGGTGGAGATGTCTTCGTTGCAGGATTCAACGTTCTCATGGGTGGACTGTAAGTAAAAAATTAATCCAAATTTCTAATCTTATCATCTATTTCTAATCCCTTTCTAATCTTTCTTAAATCCAACAGGAATATATTGACAGCTCTACCGAATCTAACAGCCATAGCAGAGGCAAAAAGCAGCAGCGGTTGGATGACGGAGATGATTGACAGGAACCAGCAATTGACACTGAAGAGAGAAAGGAAAAGCTTTGTCGCATGTAAGAGGGGAAATCGAATTTAAAGGAGTGTATTTCAGCTACCCGTCAAGGGCAGATACACCTATTCTGCAAGGACTTGATCTTAAGTTCCCAGCAGGCAATACAGTAGGACTAGTTGGGGGTAGTGGTTCTGGCAAGTCCACCATTGTAGCTTTGCTTCAAAAGATTTTATGACCCTGTTGAAGGTGATATTACTTTAGATGGACACAAGATAAAGAAGCTTCATCTGAAATGGTTAAGATCTCAAATGGGCTTGGTAAATCAAGAACCTGTCCTCTTTGCAACATCTATTCAAGAGAATATTCTCTTTGGAAAGGAAGGGGCGTCTATGGAAGAGGTAGAAATCGCAGCCAAAGCAGCAAAGCACACGATTTCATTTCGAAATTACCAGATGCCTACAACACTCAGGTAATAAGCCAACTCTACCTTCCTCGCAAAGAGTTTCTAGTTTGTTGGTAAATAAATTCCACAGCAAAAACAAAGACCCTCTAAGAATGTATTTGGTTTAACTGGTAAGCTCAAGTCACTTCCTTCATAAGGCTGTGGGTTTGATTCCTACTACCAGCAGTGGGACTGTGTTAGTAGGTAATCTGTAAATACCCATGCAAATGCTCAAAGGGTATGGGGGCCTCCCGCCTCGAGATGCTGACTGGAGCAGAAACCATCTGAACTTTTTGTAATCAATATTTTGTTCTTTTTTTTTTTTTGACTCTTTTCAGGTTGGACAATTTGGAGTTCAATTATCTGGAGGACAAAAACAAAGAATAGCCATAGCCAGGGCTTTACTCAGGGATCCGAAAATTTTATTGCTTGATGAAGCAACAAGTGCATTAGACACTGAGTCAGAAAGAGCGGTGCAAAAGCAATTGATCAAGCATCTCGAGGAAGGACGGCAATTGTCATAGCTCATCGCCTTTCCACTATTAGAAGAGCCGATCTCATAGTGGTTCTACGGTCAGGAAAAGTGGTTGAATCCGGTATACACGAGGAACTTATGCAAAACAACGGTGAAGAAGGCGAGAATACTTCAAAAATGGTGCAGCTACAACAACAAACAGCAACGATTGGAACTGAGAATGATGTGAATGTTAGAGCTGATGGAAGAAATCAGCAAAGAGGAGTGTACCACAAGTCCAAGGAGTGGAAGAACAAGTGGAGCAAACACCCCAGTTCTATACCCTTTCAGTCCAGCATTTTCCAGGAGCGTGTATGCTTCTCCGCACTCGATCCAATATGATCCTGCATTTGACAGTGATGATGAAGACACACCACAACTAGTCCATCCAAAACCATCAACAATACGTTTATTAAAAATGAACGCACCTGAATGGGGAAGAGCATTGCTTGGTTGCCTTGGAGCTATTGGTTCTGGGGCTGTTCAACCGGTGAATGCTTACTGTGTGGGTGGCGTGATATCAGTTTATTTTCGGGCTGATAAATCCTCCATCACCTCTCATGCAAGAGTCTACTCAAATGCGTATTTGTAGGCCTTGGAATCTTCAACTTCTTTACTAATGTCCTCCAGCATTACAGTTTTGCTATCATGGGAGAAAAATTGACCAGGCGAGTTAGGGAAAATTGCTGGAAAAATTGATGAGCTTTGAGGTAGGCTGGTTTGATCAGGATGACAATACCAGTGCAGCTGTCTCAGCACGACTTTCTAATGAAGCAAACATGGTCCGCTCCCTTGTAGGGGACAGGCTGTCCCTATTAGCTCAAGCAATCTTTGGGGCTACTTTTGCTTATGGACTAGGACTTGTGCTGACATGGCGGTTAGCACTCGTCATGATGGCAGCTCAACCCTTGCTGATTGGGAGCTTCTTTGCCAGAAGTGTTCTCATGAAAAGCATGTCAACAAAAGCTCAAGCAGCTCAAAAAGAAGGAAGTCAAATAGCAAGTGAAGCTGTGATAAACCATAGAACTATAACAGCGTTTTCTTCACAGAAGCGAATAGTGGGCTTTTTAAAGATACTTTAGAAGGGCCTCGGAAGGAGCGTTCGTCAATCCTGGTATGCAGGCTTTGGCCTATTTAGCTCCCAATTCTTGGCAGCAGCATCTATATCTTTAGCATATTGGTATGGCGGAAGGCTCTTAATAGAGAGGAAAATTAACCCAGAGAGACTTTTTCAAGCATTTCTGGCTCTTTTGTTCACTGCTTATACTATTGCCGAAGCTGGAAGCATGACCAAGGATTTATCAAGAGGAAGCTACGCAGTCAGTTCAGTTTTTGCAATTTTAGACAGATACACAGAGATTGATCCGAGGACTCACGAGGACAAGATGTAACTAGAGCAAGTTTCAAGGGCCGAGTTGAGCTTGGAATATCTTCTTTGCCTATCCATCAAGACCTGACCAAATGATCTTAAGGGGTCTAAATCTGAAAATCAGGAAGGAACCACAGTGGCACTTGTTGGACAAAGTGGATCAGGCAAATCAACAATCATTGGACTGATCGAGAGATTCTCTGATCCACTTAAAGGATCAATAATTGTTGATGAAAAGGACATCAGAAGCTATAATTTGAGATCTTTGAGGTCACGTATGGCACTAGTCAGTCAGGAGCCAACTCTATTTTCGGAACAATCTATGAGAACATCGCCTCGGCAGAAAGAATGCTAAGGAATCAGAGGTTAAAAAGGCTGCACTACTTGCCAATGCACATGAGTTTATAAGGTATTGCACTACTATTCAAGTTTCACTCACCAAGTCTCAAAGATTTCAAGCATTAGTAAACAATACAATAACATATCAAAGTAAACATTATCAACTGCATAACTATAATTATTTTTTCTTGATTTCAGTGGAATGAAAGATGGATATGAGACACAGTGCGGAGAACGAGGGGCACAGCTATCAGGAGGTCAAAAACAAAGAATAGCATTAGCCCGTGCAATATTAAAGAATCCAAGTATACTACTGTTGGATGAAGCAACAAGTGCTCTAGATAGTGTATCAGAGAACTTGGTTCAAGAAGCACTAGAAAAGATGATGGCTAATCGAACATGCATCATAGTGGCACACCGTTTATCCACAATACAGAAAGCAAACACCATCGCAGTTATCAAGGATGGGAAGGTTGCAGAACAAGGTTCACACAGTGAACTACTTTCCCCTAGGACGTGGCGGGGCATATTACTCTCTTGTAAAACTGCAAGGTGGCAACACTCCTCATCGGTAAAACAAGGACGATGTAAGAAGTAATAAGTCTAGACAGTATTATAAAGCCCTTATGATCTCTTCTCCTTTTTAAAGTTTTGTATATCCTGAAAGATAATTAGAGATACCAAGAATGAGAGCCCTAGCCCGACTTCATATTTATATTTTATTTTATTTTTATTTTTGGAACCTTTCTATTTCTTCCACTATTCAGTGGCAAGATTTTCGTTTCTATTCTGTAAAAGAAAGAATTTGATTCATATCCTGGTCAACTGTGAGGTTTTATGCTTCCAAGGATGTTTAGCGGACATTTTCAATTAGAGGTAAAGTTCAATACCTGAAAAAGCTAATATAGTGCAGAGTTATAAAACAGTAAAAGGAAAAGTAATTAAAGATTTTTAACTTTACAGTACATTTTACTCAGGTTGATACACTTAACATAAAGAACAACACTCAGCCTTATTCCCACTAAAAAGAGTCAGGCATTCAATAAAATGAAGGGGACATATACATGGTTTATTGATAGTTTTTCCCTGGCTCCATGCACCTGACTGCACTAAAAAAAAGTTTTCCCTGACACTTAAATAAAAGAGAGTTGGCATGACCATACCTGTTTTACCTATCGACACCAGAAATAACAGTGGTCAATAAACCAGAAAGTTCTTGAGGCAGGCTGCTCTACGGATTTATGTTGTCTAATGATTTAGGGCTTTATATGACTCTCAGTATAGTCTTAGGTCAGTGGGTACCTCCTGAGGGTTCTATATCATAAACTAAATATGCGCAATAGCCACTCGGCGAGAAAGGAGAGGTACCAGCCCGGGAGCGGAACGGATGGCCCATAGTTGGTTAAACGAGCAGGCCAACATAGCATGATCATATTTGGTTTGGATTCAGAAATGGGCTGATGCCAAACCGAAGATCAGTGGAGTATCGGGTTGGAGACAAGGTCATGGTTAAGCTACTACCTCAACAATTGTTGGCCGGAGCATAAAGAACTTAGGGGCCGTTCGAGGTTATTGCTCAAGTAGGCAAAGTTTATATATTCTTGCCCTTTCACACAAAAAAAAACATGAATAACTCACATCAAATGCCTTTTTCAAAAGAAAAAATCATCTTAGTTTTCCACTTTTACATGAGTATGTGTTTGTTTTCCTTCCTAAAGGTTGTCAATGTAAAAAAATTACAAAGGGGCGCACGGAACCGAAAGTAACAGAAAGTGCTAAAGGACCAAACCCACTTGCAAGAAACTCGAATTGAATTTTTGCGTGAATTTCTTACTTTACCAGCGAGACCAAATACTATTTTCTATAGAAGCTCCTAACTCCTAAGAACATTCCAAAAGGAATTTTCAAGTTTTAGATGTCATTTCCTACTATTTAGCTTGAGTATGAATAAAACACTTAGCCACATTATACGTATGTTTGTACTACATAGTCGAACAAAGAATGATTTACACCTTCTTACATCCATCTGGAAGTCATCGTACCTATTTATATCAAAACACCAATACTGGCTAGGTAATTTTGGATGCAATTTGACCGCAGATCCACCTCTACAGGAAAAGCTTTTATCTAGTAGTCAACTTTAATCTACATGGAAAAAATGATAAACATCTGCAAGAAGACCAATTGACTTCAACCACAAAATGCTGTAACCTGAAAGTTGTTTGAGTAATAATATCAAACCATCCAAGGCAAAAGCAAAACATAAGCAATTTGCATAAGAGGATAAATAAGTACACAAAATCATATCCATAAGAAAAAAACCACAACAAAGATGAACAGGATATCAAGGACACGCTTGCATAAGACATATTTACATGGCCACAACTGTCAAAGATTAAGTTTATTAAGTCATCTTTGTATGGGTACTCCTCAGAACTTGTTTCAGCAGCTTCACTTGCATTTGAACATATCATCACCTCTTAGCATGTCACGGATCCATGTTGCTTCAGTTTCATGGATACCTGTTTTGTTGAAAAAGGCAGAATCAGCTATCAATCCGACTTGTAGTGTGATACGTTAATAAACTTTTCCTACTAACGGCCAAGATCTTCTTGCTATTCAGTTCAACATTTTTTATTTCTGGAGATGTTAACTACCTTGTGTCCTCTAATGTATAGTTAATTGAATCAAAACTACCTCACGAATAGAAATGTGTGCGACGTTGATTTTCAAGGCGGAAGGTGATTATTAATATTTTCTGTAATTTTGAGCGTTTTTGTAGTAGTCATAACCCAAAATAGTAGGCAGACCATGAGTGCAGTATAAGGTGGGATGTCTACACATTTTTATCCTAAATGTAATATAAGAGAAATAAACTTTGATTCATGGTCAGCAAACAAATGATAAGGTAATTCAGCAGTCACCAGTCGGAGAGAAAATTACTGATACAATGGGACAAAATGTGAAGCAATTGGCACTAACCATCTCCCAAAGCTCCTCTTAAGACACCACTCAAAATGTTGCAATAGTACAAGCCTTCGACAGGTATCAGGAAGCTTCAACAAAATCTACAAGTGGATTATCTTCCAAAAATAAGACTGCATGTAGTTCCCTCAGCATCCCAGTTACTCACAGATGCAGTGACACCGAGAACATTTTGAAACCAACCTAGACAATACAATTGCTTTCAGAAACCATAGTGATATATTGAGTTATTCAGGAAAAGGTTCCATTGTACAGATAAAAGGGGTAATGTATGTCATCATGTCAAGACACAAGCATGAAAAACAAGTGCAGCGACGTTCAAATACTAGTTTGATGGGAACAGATATACTAAAGTAAGAGAAGACAAATATTATAGTTTTGCCCAGCATTAAGCCTCAAAAGCCACCAGAATGCAGTTTTCATTGAGAGCTAAGCGATTAAGTGAGTGGACGGAATATATAAAGAGATTTTTCTATTTTCCTTCTTCCCAGATTCGTAAAGTGCTATAGAAGCACCCCACACTTGAACAGGATGCCCATTGAGGAAATACAAACCAAGCTTTCTTCAGACCTGAAGAAGTCAGTAAGCATGTTAGACGTTCATTCAAAAGAAACCGTTCTCAATTTTCATTTCCTACACTCACACGTTATACATGATGCAACAGCATTAAGATAAAAAAAAGGAAATATGCATATCTGCATCTTACAATCAAAGTTTCAGGCACATAAACTTTGATCAAGCGAAACAATTTAACATGCCTAGAGAAGCGCATGATGTGACAAATAGGACTAAGAAACAAATTTGACAATTGCCAAGAGAAACAAATTCACGAAGAGTCTACCGAGCAGTGCAAGAATAAGAATGGGTCCGCTGAAGTGTGTGTTGCTGGAAGTCGCAATTTCCAGTACCCAGAATATCAAAAAGGGTGGGACCAAGTGTGATTCTTCAATTAAAATTCCAATTACTTTTATACCAATACAATACAGGAGAGAGGATAAATGATTATACAAAGAGCATTCAAGTAATTATCTATATGCAGAAGCAAGCGATTTCAAGTTTCTAAATACCATGCCATATGTAAAGTTCTAGATTATAAGGTCAAAATTAAAGAATAGAATAAGGTAGGTAAAACATAAGCCATGGGTATTGCAGAGCAGAAGAAATGGTGGGTAGACATCGTTTCCAAGTAAAACCCGAAAACGGATAAGGAAAAAAATGATTGATGATTCTCACAATGTCACTGCTCAATGCAAAGGCAGCAACTT